>BPLS01031775.1:12438-63953 GCA_019656275.1 Rhododendron kiyosumense | reverse complement strand
GAGAGAGAGAGAGAGAGAGAGAGAGAGAGAGAGAGAGAGAGAGAGAGAGATAGCGAGCTTTTTTGCTTGGTTGAGTACTACTTGGTTCAAATTTTTTAAAAGTAGTACTGTATAGATTTTAATTATATGGTACGGAAGATAAGAAGGCTTGCATTTGCTATTAGTATATGATATGATATTCATCCCCATGGACGGAATCGAGATTTGAACAGCAAGAGAGAATTTTTAGTGAAGATTTAATAAGTTTAGTCATGTTTAGTTGCTGCTTTTAAAATCCCATTTCTAACTATCAATTCAAGGTGAAGTTGGAGAGAGATGAGGAGTTGGAGGCAAAGTTGGGTTTTGCCGAAGCCACTTTCAGATACGGGATAAAAGGGATAAGTGATGGAGTTGCAGGGAAGCCGGCCGTGGAGGAAGCGATCATGATTTTGACAACCAAGGGTGCACTTTTGGTTTGGGAGGAGGAGGGGTGGAGGAGAAATTCTGGGGGTACATGAGAGAGAGAAAGATTAGCATCCAAGCTAGCATTAAGCGGAAAAAATAATCACAGTAAGCATTCCGTTAATAATTTGACAGAATTAGACAGCATGGCCTAATTGTATAACGCTTTGATATTAAAGAAAAATAATTTTATCATTTTCTAATAATATACTAACTTCTTAATCAATAATTTGCCTGTAAAATGAGTTTTGGTAATCCGTCAACCTTTTCGGGAAAAAAAATGCTTCAAAATTACTCATGCCAATTTTGGTATTTTCTCAAAATAAGTTCATTTTCAAAAAAAAAATCTCAAAAATATAAGTCTTACAAATTAATTTCAAAAACCAATTTATCTTGCCGTTCGAAAAAAGAAGAAGCAGCAATTTATCTTTAAAAATCCTAACTGATCGAATAGTAAAAACCACTAAAGTGACACAGTGCATTCAAAACCAAATAGGAGTCTATATTGCACAAAAATTGTCATTTTCAACTATTATTACCAAGAGGTCCAAGACCATATTTAAAAAAAAAAAAAAACTATATCACTAAAGGCGTGTTCCACTAACAAGTATTTTTTTTTCCAATTAAAAATGATATATCATATTATAAGAGAATGATCTATCTCATAAAATAAAATATAAATACTCTCTCCGTTTCAAAATGAGTAACCTTTTTGATAGAGGTGTACACGATTCAGATTGGTCCGGTTCTCCAAAAAATCAGTAACCGGACCATTTCAAACGGTTTTAGAAAATTAGAAATTAGAACTTAACCAACATATGCATGGAACCTAACCAGAACCAAACAGCAAGACTGGTCCAGTTTTGATTCGGTTCCGATTCTATCCAATAAGCATCAAAACAGTTATTCACAAAATATAAACTCATAAAATTAAAGAAATAAGAAGATAATCTGCTGGAATAGGAAAGGAATGAAGAAAATAAAAGCTTTCTTAATAAATGAAATTTCATCTCTAAATAAATTAAATTTAGCAAGGAAAAAATTAACCTACCAAATTCAAATACATATTTAATTACACACATATGTATATCTATATTTTATCTTAGTTTTAAACGGTCCGGTTCGGTTCTAAACACGGTTCATTAATTGAGAACCAGTAACCGAACCAAAATTAATGCTTTTTATTTTTTTGAAATCATAACTTAACCATAGACCGCAGAATCTGACCAAATAGGACGGTTCGGTTTGGATTGGACTGGTCTTATAGTTCGGGCGATTTTCTCGAATACCCCTATTAGTTTTTTGAGACTCTGTATCATTTTAAAATGCTTATATTTTTCGATTTATAAAGTTTTATATGATTTTGAAAACTTTATTTAATAAAACTAGTTGAAATCTATTAAACAAGATTCATATTACATACTATTTTTTAACACTCATATTAAAAAATGTAAACAATTAAAAATAACATACTTTTTCAAAAAGATTATACTCATTTTAAAAAGAAGAAAATATTTTATTTAAAAAATAAAAAATCTTAACTAAACGGAGCCTAACCGCATAAAAACAAGAATCTTTGATTATTATACAATGCTGCCGAAAGACATCACAGGAGTCAAAAGGAAAACAAATCTAAGAACACCCCCTCCCCCTCCAAAAAGAAATTCGAAAGGTCAATAATAAACCCCACAGTCGAATCTTCGAAAAAACAATCCATATATAATTACCTCCTTTTCTTTCAAACCACCTGCTCCTCTTTCTCTCAGTTTCAAACAAACCAACAAACCCACCGGACCCCCTCCCTCTTTCAAACAAACAAACCACCCCCCAAAATTCACTGCTACACACTCCTATTTCTAGAGAGAGAGAGAGAGAGAGAGAAGAGCAGCTAAGTTGCATAGACCCTCCTGTCAATCATCAATTTTCCCCTCCTTCCTTCCCTTCCCTCCACTCCTGCTGAAAAATCCTCCATTCCCTGCTCCTGCTCCTGCTCCTCCTTACCTCCCCACTCCACTCTCTTCCAACCCAGATCCAAACCCAGCTCGAAAACACTTTTCATTACTGGGTGTCCGGGCCAACTCACGGAGCGCCTCAAGAAAACATCGACTTATAACATTGGAGAATCACAACCAGCAATGGTGGCGGAGCCTTGGAGGATTCTCAAAATGAGCCACCTGGTAACCTCAAAGAACCTGAAAATACACGACAAAAACCAACAACAACAGCCGCCGCCGCAACTCCGCAAGCAGACCATAGGCATCCTCTCCTTCGAGGTCGCCAACGTCATGTCCAAAACCATCCACCTCCACAAGTCCCTCACCGACGCCTCTGTCTCCGGCTTGAAGCGCGAGATCTCCCAGTCCGACGGCGTTTTGAGCCTCGTCTCCCCCGACGAGGCCCACCTCCTCGACCTCGCCCTGGCCGAGAAGCTCGACGACTTGAACAGAATCGCCGGGGTCGTGTCCAGGCTGGGCAAGAAGTGCTCGGTCCCCGCCCTGCAGGGCTTCGAGCACGTGTACGGCGACGTGACGAGCGGCAAGCTGGACGTGAACTTGTTGGGGTTCTTGGTGAAGGACATGGAGAGGACGGTGAGGAAGATGGAGAGGTACGTGAGTGCAACCAAGCGGCTGTACGGCGAGATTGAGGTGATGAACGAGCTGGAGCAGGCGACGAGGAAGTTCGCGGCGAACCACCACGAGGAGAGCCGGAAGGCGTTCGAGCAGAAGCTGGGCTGGCAGAGGCAGGACGTGAGGGGTCTGAAGGACGTTTCGCTCTGGAACCAGGGGTACGATAAGGTTGTGGAGCTGCTGGCTAGGGCGGTTTGCACGATTTTCGCTAGGGTTTGTGCGGTGTTTGGCGATTCCGTTCTGAGGAAGGAGTTTGGTTGCGAGGGCGATTCGCATTCTTTGAAGGACGAATGTGGGCGGAAATCTGGTCAAATTGATTCAAATCGTAAAAATCGGAAGAGTTCTTATGGATTAGGACATGTTTTGAGCAAGGGTGCTAATGGGTGTAATCGCTCAGGGCCAATTAAGAGAGAGCAAAAGGGGATGAATATTAGTAGCTCTGAAGTGCGGTTGTATCGTCCGGGAGATTTCAATTTGGATTGTGGGGCTGGCCCTGGAAGGCTTTTCATGGAGTGTCTTAGTTTGAGCAGTTCAGCTTCCAAAGTGGATGATGATGATGACGACGAAGTTGTTAGTCGTGATGATCGAAGTAGTCAAACTTCCGGGTGTTGTAGTGTTGCGAGTGGTATGAGAAGAGAGCTCCCGAATCATTCAGGTTGCTTTACTCCGGCTCAAAGTGGTTTTCTTTTTGGTGGAGAGCAATGGCATGCCAAGGGTGGTGTGGAAAATGGGTCCCGATTTGGGCCTAAAAGTAGGTTACCCCTGTATGCTCCTCCCTCCACGGTTGGAGGCGCTGCTCTAGCCATGCATTATGCGAATGTCATAATTGTGATAGAGAAATTGCTTCGGTACCCACATTTGGTTGGGGAAGACGCTAGGGACGATTTGTATCAGATGTTGCCAACAAGCTTAAGAATGTTGTTGAAGGCTAGTTTAAAGACTTATGCAAAAGACATGGCAATATACGATGCTCCTCTTGCCCATGATTGGAAAGAGAGGCTTGATGGGATACTTAGGTGGCTTGCTCCATTAGCACATAATATGATCAGGTGGCAAAGTGAGCGGAATTTTGAACAGCAGCAGATTGTTATGCGAACAAATGTGCTTCTGTTGCAGACTATATATTTCGCTGATAGGGAAAAGACGGAGGCAGCTATATGTGAACTTCTGGTTGGGTTGAATTATATATGTCGGTATGAGCACCAGCAAAATGCATTATTGGATTGTGCAAGCAGTTTTGACTTTGATGACTGTGCGGATTGGGAGATGCCCTACTGAGCTTCTTATCTGCATTGAAGATATCGGTAGTTTTCTTTGTTGGCTCCTGATACTTATGTGAAGATAAAGAGATTCTAGTTCGAAATTGTGAATATCAGAGCTTTTTGCATATTGGAGACTCCAATTGTTGTTAAATGGAGTTGATTTGTGTATGTTATTGCAAGGTATGGAGAGTTTACTCCTCAAGTAAAATTCCACTTCTTTTAGTGAAAATGAAAGTATATTTTTGTTCTTTAGGATGTGTCATATAGTGTTAGTAGTTTGGAATAAAATTTCTTTTCTGAATTTTATGTGCATGATCTTTTGGATTGAGAGACTTCCAATCTTCAAAGTGGTGCTTCTGAGAGGATCATAATGTTAGCTGGTATCCACATCTTCTTCTGCTATTTTCATTTGGTAAATATATCACTTGTTTCTATGTAATCATTGATTTGTTGGTTGCCTAAAAAGTTCAATTTGCTTTCAATGGAACTGACTATTCTTCTCGATGAAGATCTCCTACCTACTATTCTTCTTTAATGTTCTTGATTAGTGTAGGACTAAACCAGACAAGTTTTAAGGGAATTTATATTGATAATGACACCCTACCCCGTCGACTGTTGTACTAGAAGTTGTCTCGACCTCTAATTCTTGTAACAGACAACAGGATGATTATGCAACGTGTGAGGATCAGAAATTGCACTGGAGATGTCTTTTGCTGTAAAAAGGCATTCTTTTGTGTACTTCATCGCAAGGTATGCAAAGTTTGAAATTCTGAAGTAAACTATTCTATTTTTCTATGGAATGATGCATCTTTACTTCATAGTGGAACTTGCATCTATGCTTTTTGCAGTCTCTTTTTTCCTTTTCAAGTTATCTGTGCATTATTGGATAACCTTATGAAAGGATATTAAATCCCTGGAGTAAGGTCAGCTCTTATCTGGGAACTGTTGTCCAACTTGAAGTTTACACTACCCATGCAGTCACTGGCCATGACTGCTAGTTTTAAGAGCAAAGTCGCTCGAACTTTATTTAAGGTTGGCAATTTGCTCATGCACTTCCTGCCCATGACTGCTTGTTTTATTAGTGAAGTGTTTGTCCAACCTGAAAGTTGATGCAAACTTATACACATACTTCAAGATTCAAGGGGTTATAACTTATAACTATGATAGACAGATACTTTTCTGGGTCGAGAGTGTTCCCATCCTATAGTGGTCCTTTTGGAAAAAATGCTTGGTACTAAATGTAGACGAGGAGGGTGGGAGGAAGGCACCTGACCAATGATCTAATGTTTACAATCTACTTGGTATTCATTGGACATAACCGATAGTTTTATGACCAAAAGTCTCTAACTTCGATTTAATATGCAATTTGCTCACCCGCTCAGTGGCCGTGACAGTAGCTCCACGATCCCGAAGTCTCTCTGCAACCAGGAAATGTATCCCTACTTATGTGTATACCTTTCTGCATTGTCAGATAATTGTTGTTGTGGGATACACTATGATGGGGGTTGTAAAAAGAATCTTGTGTGATTAAAGGAGATCCTATGGGGGTGATTCTGAATAATAACATGGTAGTTTCTGCAGACATGGCAATTTCCGGAATTTGGTGAAATAATGGGATTTGGTAAGATGTAGAGTGCTGCTTCTAAAAAGTAACCCCTTGTGTCTACTAATTTATTTGTGGTCGCTATAAGTTTCTTATTTCAGGGCACGTTTCTTGGCATTTCTCATGATAGTGCAGTTATCTTCCTGAAAAAGTTGATCTCAGCTTAGCAACAGACCGAAAATAGATGTCCCTGTTTATTGAAAATTTGAAATAGCACCTGTGGCTTTATTGCTTCTTTTAAACCTAATCATTTTCTTGCGATGGCTTAATGAAACGTAGCAATAATAACTTACATCTATCTACTATTATGATAGTTGAAAGAGGCCAGAGTGTTGCTGCATTGCCTTTCGTTTCTTCATCTAACCTGCATTGCCTTCTCCCAGGTAATGTTTGCTTTGACATTTCTCCTTTTCTTGTCTTTATTCTAGGTATTCTCTGATCCTTCATAATTGTTTTCAGTTTCAGTTCAGAATCTCTCCCGATAAAGTTATACAAAGGTCGCATGGCCTCTATGTTGATAGTTTTGTTCCACTTATATGGTTATTGCAATGAAATAAAACAATGTAATAAAATCGAGAAATGTGCACCATACTGCAAGCAGTTGTTGCTAACATTGCACATTAAGCTGTAGCTGCCTCATTCTGTCGATGAATATTTGAACAAGTTGTGCACGTTCGGTAATTGAGTTGGTTGAATTGTAAAATATTGCCTTCAAATTGGTGCATTTTTATTTCTGGTTGTTAGAGGTTATAACTAAAAATAGTATACTCTGCTTCTAGTTTATTGTCTGACCGTGGAGACTATACCATACTGTCTCCCCAAGTTCCTGATGGCTTAACCAAAAGGCGTATAGCGAGTTCTGAGATGTTCATTTTTCACTTGGTAAGTTTATTGATTGTTCTTATGCCTGATATAGAGTAACTTAATTATTTGAAGACTTGCCAGGAGAAGAAGGTTATCATTACAAGAACTGCTAAGAGGACTGAAGAAACAAGCGTATCGGTCTTCTAAAGCTTATATTGGCTCTTGTGGACCAAAGATTTTAGCAGGTTGTTTACACCCGATTCCGGCAAAACTTTAGGGCCCTGTTTAATGGGCCATGAGAGGATGGGCCCAGCAGTGTATTGGATTGTCAACAGGCTTTTTAGGGCCCAGATTTGTATGGCTAGGTCCTCCTTGTCAGATATTCAAAAGGCCGTTGACACGAAGCCGTTTAAGTCCCTGAATAATAGGAGCAGCTCCTTGAGAGGTTTAGTACGTTTAGGGACAGGTGGCATCTGTTTAGTACGTTTACAATGATGGTTGAATCATGGTGGACTGTTATGGGGCCGAGTCTCGAGTGAAATTGGTTCATGCAGGGAAGAAGTCCCTGAAGTGTAAGAGTTGTGGCCGTTTGTTGACCAAATCAAAGGGACGCGTGGCAGCAATCAGAGGAATCTCAGGAGAAATCAATGGCTGTCTTATTTTTAGTTTAACTTCGAATAATTGGAGCGGTTGGCAGGGGTTGAACGTGGAGCGCTACCAGGGTCTACTGGGCTGTTTATCTGGAGATCTGTTGATATTTTTAGGGGAAAAGAGGGCAGGCCAAAGGCTCTCACCAGTTACCTCAACATTCAAATTCCAGTCAATATCTTCAGTTTCTCAGCATTTATCTTTCCAGTTGTTGGGATAACTTAGCTTATTTCCATTCACAAAAGACTCCTAATTCCGATATTAGATAGTCATTGTTCTTTTCTTTTCCTTTCATGTACTTTGTCACTTTATTCACAGGAATACAAGTGGATTTTGTTTCTTGTTTACGCATTGTTATTCACTGAATATTTAAGTCCTTCATGAGCAAGGTGTCTTCGAATTGTTTTCACGGCCTTTCCCAAAGGGTAGTGAAGTCAGAGAACAGACACTACGCATGCATGGACCTATTCACAGTTTGATCACGTCAAGGTCCTGGCACTCCCTCTCAACTACTCGCATACTCAACATTTCCTGTTGCCAGTACACGTTTCACTTTTGGTCGTAACACAGGTGTATACCGTGTATTTTCAGAGAATTATGACATAGGTGAACATATTAATACGTTACCATCAAATCCATGAAACTTGGGACAAATCTCAAGTTTCCAAGGCGCTGGAATTTTTGTTGATCATGCTCGCCAAATATTGCTTAGTGAGTTTTTTCAGCATTGCCTCGAATGCAAATTATTTTTTGGCAATTGGTAAGATACGATACCATTCAGTTTTTTCAGCATTGCCTCAGAAGGCTCGAACCCTTTATGCGTTGTACCTGTTCCTAGCTTGGTTAGGTGTTCTCCATTCTGTCGTGAATGGCGCTGTGATTTCATTTCCTGTCTTTCTGTTTTTTTTTATCATTATTTCCTGTCTTTCTGTTGATCCAGTTATTTTTTGTTGAGAAGAATCTTTCTGCTATGATACTTACCAAGGGTATGAGCCTGTAGTAGGGAAAGGTTGTGTAGTGAGTTGTAACCATTTCTTTATAACTAGATTTGTTTCTTTTCCTTTGTATCGAACTAGAGACTCCATTGACGGGACTGGGCTCTCTCATCTGGTTTGGATGCGTAAAGTTGGGACCAGTTTTGAGACGTGGTCACACACTCAGGACCACAACAGTTATTCGTTCTTCGGTTGCCCTCAGTGAGGAGGTTGTTCGTGCGAAATACGGACTTGATTGTTCACAGATAGTTATGTAAATAGAGGAGGAAGCTATAGTAAACAGGGTATACCGTATGTTTAAGTTATGACAATTTGTGATTTTCATTATGACGATTTTTGATTTTCTAATGCATAATTTTGATTGTAGTTACGACTTCTATTTTAAATTTTACCAGGTTACCCATAGTTAAAAAATATTGTTATTATGTAACCATAATTATTCGTAGCAGAAACCATAACACTTGTACCCAACCAAATATATGTGTACAATATCACAAATTAAATAATGCTACCCACAAATGTTATGATAACACCATAAATTGGCATTATCTTGCCACAATGAGTCGTACCAATTTTTTTTTGACACGTATGATATTCCAAAATAAAATCAAAATATGTCGTACCAAAATCAACAATTATTATACCCAAACAAAATACATGTGTTTTTTACCACAAATTCAATAAAATAACCAAATTTGTTATGACATCATCTAAAATTGTCATTTTCTTACCACAACGTGTCGTATAAAAAAAAAACATATTTAAATACTACAAATTATATAACAAACCATAATTGTTATGACAATACTATAATTTGGCATTTTTTAATGCCCACAACTGTCATAGCATAGTAAAGGAAATTGATTAAAATATTCCGTAACAAGGCCAAAATACCACAAATTCAGTAATATAACCAAATTTGTTATGACAACACCGTAAATTGACGTCTTCATACCCACAACATGTTGTATAAAAAAAATTCAATTGGAATGTTCAGTTACAAACGGCTTCTTAGCCAGAGCTGCAAAGTGACTGGTTTCAAATTTTCAATGATTGTTTTGGGTATCAGACACGAAGCTGGAGCGATGCAAATTGAACGTACAGTAGCCAAGTCCCCATTGACAAGCTCCGTTCCTCCTTGCTTCCATTTTTCCCGTTGAAAATCAGAATTCCAAAGGCGTACGATTAGTTTAACTTCTGAAAAAATGAGGATTATGTGGCCCTTGAAGCAACCGATAGTAAACTGGATAGTAGGTTGTTATAATTTGGTTATGGGTTCGATACGGATTACATAAGTTGTAGGACAACGTTGGTCAAGCTTGTACAGGCATGGTCAAGCTAGTACAGGCATGGTCAAGCTAGTACTCTTGTTGGGTAGTTGGTACATTTCAAGCCAGCGGTGAACCGGTAAGTAGAGCAATCTTCCTTTAAATGAGTTCTTCATTTATTTCTGATTGGGAAATGTCACCAAGAAAAGAAATTCGTGGAGTAGAAGAGTGTACGTATTTCAACTCTCTCTTTCTCTCTCTCTCTCTATCTCTCGTAAGACAAGCTTTTAGGTGTCTATCCGTCATTTAGGAACACCATAATTTTTGGAATTATTCTGGGGATTTTGAGGATATACTTTTATAAAGCTTTGGTTATACATATCACTGGTCTTGGTTATATTTGTAATAGTAAGATTATGCCAAAAATTACGACGTCCCCAAAATGATCGAAAATACCATAGTATCATTCTTTTAAGCTCGTGTGGTTGTATCGCTTGTGTGTGGGATTTGAATCACGTTATTGAGCTAAACATACTCCTAATACCACCAACAAACCCACCCACCTAGGGTAGAAACATAGCTTCGTTCTGAATAAAGTACAAATAGTAGGGTGTGATGGCAATGGTGGCTCTACTGAGGTTTTAAGTAGTTTGAGCGAACTCTCTAGATTCAAAAAATCTACTAAAATTTTATATTCTTAATTTTTTTTGGCTTATGATTTGATTTTTATTTAATTTTGTTTGCACTGAATCATTCATCCGAGCCCAAACTCAATGAAAATTCACCAAATTTATAAGTTTATGGATCAAATCGCTTAGTGAAGCAACATAAACTAGATCAGATACTTTTTCAATAAAAATAAACATAATAATCTTACAAAGTTCTTTTATACAAAAAATTTGTATATATTTTTGTCACCATTTAGCTAAAATCCTTCGGTCCCTCCGATTGACAGTACAAGTGTAATATTTCGTTAGGAGGTGACGAGTACCATATCTGCGCTTCTGATTTTTTTGTCAAACATTCCAAAAAACAAAAGGAAATTAAGAACGTATATATATCTAGACCCCATTTTACTAAGATTGTTATTTTTGAAATATTTATTTTCTGATTTACGAGATATGTCGTCCTATCACGATATATCGGCTTTAAATTCATAAAATAAGTAATTACCATCTGAAAAAATAATTAGTTATTACCTCCGTTAGCTTCTCTTTCCCCATTAGTCAAAATTATTCCTAGCCATTCATTCCGTTTCGATTCTCCTTTCAACCCTCTTGATCTGTCTCTGTCAAATCTAGGGTTTTGATTCCAATTTTCCACGCATTCTTTACAGTTTCACTCATCTTCTCAGATTTCTTTCTTCGGCTTTCAATCTCCGATCACCCGCCATTTTTCTTTCTTCGATTGCCTGATTTTCATCCACCGTTTCAGTTTCTTCTTAGAGATATATTTCGTCTTAAAATCATCTGCGTGGTGAATTCTACGGGCCATGAGCAACCGCAGGTTCGTCTTTACACGTTCTTGCCCATACATTCCATCTATTTGTTACTTTCTTACATGTTCGTGTACGCGTCTTTGTAATGTAGAATCATAGATAGATGTGCTCTTATTAATTTGGTTTGAAACATCGGTGGTACGTAATGGTATTGGCCGATATGTAACAGCATCGGTAGGTACCTTTGGTTACCCGATATCGCGGTGCGAAGGAAAATCGCATATGCAACGTAACAGAGGTAACGGACCGTTACGTACAGGCAAAATATTGCCTTGAAATTTTGAAAATTCGCGTCTCCGGTTACCGATACTGTTGTGCTACGAGAGAGAGAGAGAGAAGTGGAAGAAGTTTTCTTGTTCCTTTTTGATTTGTTTAGAAATAGAAAATAAGGAATGAATATTTCTCAAAAAGTCCTTTTTTTTTGTTTCTTTACCAACCCTCGTTTGGTAATGTTTGTCTTTAGCAAACCTTTGACATTGGTTCTTTTCCCCCTCTAAAATAACCCTTACATAGTCATCTAGTTGTCTTCTTCATACTTGAAGTTCGGATAATTGAAGTAAGCCACCCATATCAAGCTATATATAAGGGCTGCCTTCCTGTAGAAAGAGAGACATCGTGAGTTCGGACAACGGCACCATCAAAACAAAGTTCTAAACATTGGAATAATTGATGCTATTCCCAACTCGAGAAGTGAAGCTCGAGCTCTAGACATTCGTTCATTGCTAAGATGTAGGGTAAAGATCAATCTAATACATGTAACTACTAAATAACCTGCCTTAGTACTACCAGTGTCTTAAGTTCACCATACAATTTTTTAGCCGTAGTCATGGCTATAAAGATAGATTAATACTCCCTCCGTCCCAAATTGATTGTCCGATCCGCAAAACGGAGTGTTAAAAATAATACAATTTTTGCAAGAAAAAATCAAAAGTTTTTCAACAACTTACTAGATATCAATGAGAATTTTTAATTTGTGAAAAAAGTTTGAATTTTTTCTTGAAAAAATTGCATTATTTTTAATACTCCGTTTTGCGGACGGGACAATCAATTTGGGACGGAGGGAGTAGAAGATAAGCAATTCTAATTTCTTAGGTAGTCAGGGCTGATAAACAACCTGATACATTGGCTATACTATCAGCATATACACTGGCTATCGTCAGTCCAGGATTACTAAATAACCTGATGACTTTTACGGGCTGAATTTTTAGCTCTCGTCATTTCCCCTGAATTTTACGGGCTCCCATAGCAAAAACATCAGTCTTGTTTCAATAACCAAGCTAATTAATTCTAAGGTTCCTAAAAGATAGATTAACAAAAGATAAAACTACTGGATACAAGGAAAAAGGAATAGCTGAAACTAATTGATTGATTTTAGAAATTTCCACTGGTTCTCTAAATTTATTGCGGTCTTAGACGCTTTGTTCCATCATGTAACTCCTTTTCTACCCCCAACTTTTAACCTCATCAGTAGGATCTCCCTAAAGTAATTTTCATATATACATATGTCTTTTATATAGAAATTCATGGTGAATTAGTTATGTATAAAAATATAAGCAGTGTATAACTCTAATTTGTTTGTTAAGGGTGGAAACTGAAATAAAGATAGTCCGTACTCCTTGCTCAGGTATAGAATTATCACATGAGTACTTGGTGTTAGATGGAGATTTCTTTGACCTATGTTTCTGCCGTTAACCAGATCTATGTTTCCCCCCCTTGGCGTGGTATATGTGGCACTACTAGTTGGGCAAAGTTTCGGTTCAAAGTTGACTGACATGGTAACTCTCTAGTGGGCAGTGGTGGGCCTGTTAAATAAGTTGCCCCATGGTGCTCTGGGAAATACTAAATAGGTTGTCCAATGGTGCTCTGAGAAATACTAACTTTCAGCCAAATCTTTCACCCTACCATTCCATTTCCTAGTCTATCTGTGTATATACCATGCTAAAGTGGACTATTTGATTGGGCACACCATCATCCTTATGTGCATCCCGGTGAACTAAATAAGAAGGTGAGACTAGAATATTTGGTGGAAGTTCTGCAAATATTGTACTGGGTAATGATTGTAGGTGTAGTCTATGTAGTAAAGATTTGAATATGAAAGTTCCCAAAGTCCACACAAGTTATTTAGTGTTTCTGTGTTTGGCCATCACAAAGATGCGAACAAGGGCTTATCAGATGACAATGGTTTGATAAGATGCGTGAGTCCATGACAAAGGTGTTCAATCCATTTCTTTAGATACCCATCTAGATCATCCAATGACAATCATACTCCGTTTTTTGAATAGTATAGTCTAGGCACGGAGAGTTTCTACTTAATCCGAAGCCCATTTAGAGTTATTCGGGTCTGTTGATATGATTTCTACTTCAACTGGAGTTGCATTAGAATGTCTTGGTAAGTTGATCAAGGGAGCGTTTGAGATATTAGCATCTTTTTGGCAACAGAATGTGTTATTCTGTGGTCAGTGTGTTTTTTCAAAGCTTTGGCTTCCTTTTGCTTTGTCCGGGGCTGCTAAACTTATTTCAAGATGCTGATCTAGAGGGAAAAAAAAAGGGGGGGCAAACCCCGTGCACGAGGCTCCCGCCATTGCGGAGTTTGGGGAAGGGTTGATGGACGCAGCCTTACCTTTGCAAGCAAAGAGGCAATGCAAATTAAGTGCTGAAAAGATGAGCTGTAAGGCTTTATTTGTTTTTTACGTAAAATAAATAGTTTATGTATGCCATGTTATTTGGGTTGGACAGTTAGTAAAACATTTCTTTAACAAAAGTACCTTACATCATAGGACCAAAAGTGATGTATTTTCCAAAATCCTGGTAAGCCATTTTTGTCATTTGCACAAGGAATCGTTGGTGGCTTTAGAGCTTCTGACATTTTCTAACGACTGGACTTGCTCTTGCTCAGCCTTCGCCTTGCATCAAGCTGGACGTAAAGAAGTGATACAAATTCATGTTGACCCAATCCTTGAGCATGCTAGTTTATCATTGGTGTTGGCAACGAAGACTTAAAGTGTTCTATTCAAGTGCCAACCATAAGGTGGAAAACAAAGGAGGAAAAAGATTTTTATGAACGATCATCTGACATAAAATATTTACACATCGGATAAAACAGTGGCTAAATTTGTTTCCAAGGTTTCTTGGAAGTGTTGAAATAGGAGCCTATAGAAATGTGACTTGTGTTTGAGTGCATTATTGGGAATTGTTACAACTTGCTGGTGTGTGAGAAGAGCCCACCTAACGACCAAATGCAAAGAGCCCTTGGAAGTCTGTCTTGGATAATTAGGATATCTGCTCACCTTTGAGCCATTCCTAACCTCACAAAATGCCCTTTTTGGTCCTTGTGTAATATAGGAAGAACCGCCCTGCCCTCAAATGAAGACCCTTAAAAGGCCCATTAGTAGATCACAACTTTGGAGCGTTTGGTCGACGTTGATGGTGTGAGCTAAAGATCTTTTGACAATGTCAGAGAAACTAAACAGAGAATAGGGAGACCTCAATAAGTTGAACTATTTTGGGTGAAATCTATAAGTCAAGTTACTTGAAGTTTTACCCTTTATGAAGAGGTATACTCTCAGTCAATTCTGTACCTCTCTCCCAACTTGTTTGTCTATTTTGTGAAATCTAACTTTGAGAGGGGCCATAATTGTTGCACTTAAAAAGTTCCAACTTGATATTACAATTTGGGACGGAGGAGTAGGTGTGTCAATGGACCCTTGATTTTGTGGGAGTATTGACATTTACAGGGTTTTGGGGGGTTGAGGTGGAACTGCTCTTTCCTTTTACCTTACCTGTGATCTCTAATGTCTTAAATGTGAAGCACGAAGTGTACTGGTTTTCTTACTTGTCCAAAAAAAAAAATGAAGTGTACAGTTTTCTTTGTTTTTGTTTTTTTTTTTTTCGCTTCATAAATAATAATTAAGAGTTTACAATTCTAGGGTATGAAAACCCAACCAAATCCGCATGAAACAAACTAGAAATACAACTAGGCATGTAAGGGTAGATATGAAAATCTCCCACCGAGACCGGGGTGTCATTTCCAATGCATCGGCACACCGATTAGCTTCACAGTAGACGTGCTTGATAGAGATCACTTCAAGATCTAGCATCAGGGACCTGCAATCAAATAAGATATTGCCAAATGGATGGTTAACCATATTTTGATCTGAGATAAGTTGAATAACCGCTAGTGCATCAACTTCAATTTCCAGACGACATAAGTTATTTTCCTTCGCCAAAACTAATCCATCTCTTAGAGCCCAGACCTCTGCCAATAGACTGGAATTAGTCACCATATTCCTATGGAACCCGCCAATCCATTGGCCACAATGAGTCAATGATCGCAAAGAATTCCTCCTGTTGAGGCAGTCCCGGTTACTGGGTTGAAGGCGCCATCCGTGTTCAGTTTGACACAATTGTAGCTTGGAGGAACGCAACCCACAAAAATATCATTCTGCGTTTTGGGCTTCTTGGGCTGCACCAGAAAGAATCCGCAGATTTGCTCATGATAGTTTTGACCATATGTAAAGGGTCCGGGAAACTCGAGTTGGAATTATGTTCAAAAAGACATTGATTACGGGCATTCCAAATCTGCCAAATTGCCTAAAGGAATATGATATTGAAGGGTATACCAGAACTATGAAAGCCCACTAGTTTGGAGTTTGCCAATATCCAATCATATGAAACGTCAGAATGGTTGGATAAAGGCAAATGTAGAAGAGACCAGATGGTTGAGGCCTGACTACAGTCCCGCAAAACGTGACATGCGGATTCCGTAGAGGAGGAGCACCATTCACAGTTGGGGAATAGGACAATGTGATGAAGGAACAAGTTATTACGCGTAGAGAGACACTCTTACGCCGTGAGCCAAACAAAGTGTTGAATACGGTAGGAGCATGGGAGGCGCCAAATCCACTTCCAAGTGAGGTGAGAAGGGTGCAAGTTAGCAGAAGAGATGAGGGAATGGGCTGATTGGCAGTTGAAATCCCCATTGGGAGTGAGATTTCGAAGAGTGAGATCAGGGTGGGGATTGAACTACTGGAATGTGGTTTTGTGGATGCTCGAGAGCATATCGTCGGGGAGAATGAAAGATAAGGAGGAGAGATTCCAGGAATGGTGTGACCAACAATCTCTAACCTTGAGATTAGATTCAGTTTGAGTAAGGGACCCTCGAATTTTAGAGCGAAGAGGTGTGCTGGTTTCTCTCTGTTTACAATGCCTCCATTCCATGCATATGCACAGAAGTATACAACGCGGATGCGGCAGTTTCTGTTTGGTTTTCAATTTCTCTTTTTTTTGTCACAAAACTGGATTTTCCAATTTTTATCGGTGGTTTGTCTGGTTCTCTAAAGTTCTGGTGTGGCCAATCTCTATGCAGGGATTACCGTGCCTCTAAAGTGGCACTCTTTGATGGCATTGATAACATTGAGGAAGGTGGCATTCGGGCCTCTTCCTCTTACTCTCGAGAGATTGATGATCATACCAATGACAAAGCTTTAGATAGCCTGGAAGATAGAGTCAGATTCCTAAAGAGAGTGAGTTTCTCAAGCTCTTTGTTTTAAGTTTCTAACAGTGAAGATCTTATCTGCTGCTTGTCTTTTCCAGCATGTAAATGAATGATTGGTATTGTCTAGAGGTATTTTCGGGTTATGCTTTGGCTCTTGATGGGTCAAAGTAGCTTTGTTGAATTCAGTGCAATGATAGCTAGTACTCGTGCTAATCTTTCTAATCACCGTGATTACCACTAATAGCAGGAATTGACTTATTCTTCTTTTTTTCCTGTCAGATTTTGTTAGTTTTCGGCAAGATGTACAATGAAGCCTGAAACAAACATAGCCAAAGGGGACACTAATACTTCAACAAGTGACTCAATTATATGACAAGTTCAATCTACTTTCTAAATTAATTCATTGAAAAAGGTGAGTATGTTTGTTTTGAAAAGCTATGATTAACTAGAAAGTGGTAATTGGAAGTGGTGAAAACTTTGAGAGAGGGTTTCGACTCCACTACCACCGCATAATCAAGTGGGCTATTTACGTGTAGGTACAGAAAATAAAAAATAATTCCAACCAGGTCACCTCCAATTAATGAAATACTAAAACCCTATGAAAGTGCCTAAAACCCTAAACCCTGAAAGTGTCAAAACCCTAGGGTACCCTATAAAAATGCCTAAACCTTAGGGTACATTATGTAAATGCCTAAACTGCTAAAACCCTATGATAGGAAAGTGCACCCTAAAACCCCTATGATGCCTAAAACCTAAACCTTAGGGCTCTATGAAAGCGTCTAAACCTAAACCCTTGGGTACCCTAAAATTCTAGAGTACCCTAAAACCCTAATGTACCCTAGGGTTGCACTTCCATTAATGGTAATGTATTTTGTAAAAAGTGAACCTAGTGATAATTAAGTATTTCATCTTACCTTAATGGGAATTAAGATGTGGTTTTCTGTACCTAGTGGTAAAAATCCCTAATCAAGTCATGTATAGACCCCATTTACTATTCAAATCAATTATGATTACTGTTGGGGCTTGCAATCCCTACCGATAAGCACTAAGAGGATGTTTACGGTTCTTCAATTGGCATAGGGTATTCTATAGCACAAACCTTCTTAATAGTACGGCCTATGCATGGGCCCTTTCCAATAGCATAAACTGTCTCAATGACCTACAAACTAATTAGAATTCAGAACCATTGCATGACCATACTTGAAACCATGAACAAAAATACAGGATAGAAAAAATTGAATCGAATTTGAAGGAATGAAAAAAGGATCCTTGTCATAGAGTCGAATTCGAATAGGCCACCTAAGATTTATACAAAAACAAAGTTACTTGGAAGGAAGCTTCATCTAGACCCTACAGGATGGATTTAGCTGCTCATGGGGGATCGGATCTTCATGCCTTCAATGATAGTAGAAGTCATGGAGGTCTCTCTCTATTGTCTTCTTTTATAGCCTTGCCCCTTCAGAATGCACTAGAAATCTACTAGAAATGTAGGTTTTGTCAGACAAACATCGTTGTCCGTTGAGATGGGTCGGACCATCGTCGGGATGGAAAATCCATAAAATTTGAACTTTGGGTTGACTGACAGCTGTCCGGGCGGCCGTGACCCCGTCCATGCAGAATGTACTGGATTGGCCATTCTTTTCAATCAACTCCAAGGCCTCTCTTCTTCGCAGAAACCATTTAATGGCCTCTCGTGAGCACTTTTTCCCGTCCTAAGGTCCTCGGAATCTGCAGACATGAGAAACGCAATAAGCCAACCAATTAACCTGAAGCAATTGCATCTCAGGGGGCTTGAATGGGTACATTTATGCACTTATCACCAAGCAGTCAAATACTCGTATGAGTGGGCTAAAAAGGAAGGCATGTTATCTAATCGCATCGTTCACTAAAAGAGGATGCATCAGAAAGGGCAAGTGTCTGCTCCATGCCAAATAACCTCCCTACCCTGACACATAAATATGGAACCACAATGTAGATACCGAGCAAGGGAAGAAAATGAGATTCAACAACCTTCAAACCCATAGTGGCAAGCCGAAATAATCCCAAGTTCTACTCAGTAGAGTCCACAGTGGTACCCTCCAAAAGACTATCCATTGATCAGAACTACTCAATAGTTCTGAGTTTAGATTTCTTTTCTGAATTTTTGGGTGGTTTATTTATGGAATGCGTGGTGATTTCCATTTTCCATCGGACAAGGTTTTTGTAAAGGTGACACAAAATGGGGTGTCATTAGGGAGGACCACATCAGATTGATTCCCACCATGGCCTTGTTTTGAACCCTGGTCTTTGCTACTTGTATGGAGCCCATCCACCGTGTAATTGCCTACGTGGAACTCTTCATGTGGGGAAAAAGTGCAAGATTGATTGATCTTGTGGTAGGCTCATTCTTTCTTCTTTACTCTCTTACTAATCTAAACTGCAGCATGTGTGAACAGTTGTAATGGTACGCATATTGCTAAAAAACTTGTTAAGAACAAGTTTCTTTTTCCGTGATCGGTGAAGAAAATTTCATTGACTCGAAAACACAAAGTATAGCAAGTTAGATGGGAAACCCAAGAAATGAAGACTGGAAAGATCATGAGCCACCAAAACCTGGAATAGGAAAAGATGCCAAGGCATCCACAGATAATAGGAAATGCAAAGGTCTGAAAACACAAAAAAAGGGCAATACACCATATCAGTAATCAACCAACCCCTTGTTTTTATCTCAGATAGATAATTTTAGCTGTCTTCTATTGACCTTCACGCTCCTAACATCCTCAATGCAACATATAAAATCTTGGATTGGATTTCCAGTAATCAAGAAGCCACCCTAGCTTTCACTAACTCAACCACGTCAGATCATAAAATTGCAAAGAATAATGATCCCCAAGTATCTTTGTTGACATGTTTTCATTTTTTACCAAAACCACCAGTGTAAACATCCCGACCAAACCTTCCAAACAAAATCACAGTATCATGTAGTCTAAAGATTCATCAAAAGCACCATAGGGTTTTGCTTGGAATGACCTAGGTCCTAGGCTATGAAGCAGAAATACGGATACGGGACGTGGATATGACACGATACGGATATGTTAGGATACGGATACGTTGGTAATATGTTTTTAACTATTATACATTATTTTAATTCTAATAATACCAATTATCCTTGTAAAAATGTAGTACATACAAGAATAATTCTGACCCTGGTACTATTTCAGAAGTCAGAGAATTTGTTTTCTGGAGCTATCATTTTTGAATTGAATACATAGTCTAGACAGTTTATATACAGTGCGTACGGAGCTTGTGTTACATTGTGTGATTCAGAGAGAGAGTGTTCGAAATCGATCAGCTGGCCCTGTGCTTAAGGCTTCTTCTCTATCGAGTCTGGGCTTGTCTTTCTTGCATATTTTATTTGCAGTTTGCCCCCTACCTATGAAGCACCGACACCTCTAAAAGTCGAGGTATCGCAGTGTCGGACACGGGGACACCGCGGGATACGTACTGGACACGCCACGTGGCGTGTCCCATAATTTAATTTGAATTTTTGACGGGGACACGGCTGGGACACCGCGGGGACACAGCTGGGGACACCGATGGGGACACGGCAGGGGCCAAACTGTAATTTTTTAAAAACTTTTGGGGGACCAAACTGTAATTTTTTTAAAAATTGGGGGTCAAACTGTAATTTTTTAAAATAAAATTTGGGGCCAAATTATAAATTTTTTAAAATTTCTGGGTGCTAAACTATAATTATTTATAAATAAATAAATAAATAAATATACACGTGGCGTGTCCCCCGCCGTGTCCGTATCCCCATTTTTTTAGAATTCCCGTGTCCCGGTGTCGGTTTCGTGTCGGTGTCGGTGCATCATAGCCCCCTACTGACTTAAATCTTTGAAAAATTTCAACTTAACCCCACTGTATCCCACAAGTATTCTGAACGTATCCAAAATTACAGCCATTTAAGTTAACTACTGGACACTTACCCCTGCATGACTCGTTTCTGAGTGCATAGAACCTAGGCATTGGTACTAACCAGCCTAAAAGCGTTTTCCATCAAAGTAAAAATTGCCACACATGGGCCATTTTGCAATTTAATTGCCCATGTGAACCCCAGTTTCATGACTTAAGGATGTAAATATCCATTTGCTTCTATCAATAAGTATTTTGGTCGACGCTTATGACCTGAAACTTGCAACGATCTGAAACTAAGACATCTTCTGAAGCCACAATTTTCTCCCTTTGCAGTTAACAGGTGATATACATGGGGAGGTGGAGAACCATAACCGCATGTTGGATCGAATGGTAAGTGGTTGCATTTGTGAGAATAAACCCAAACCCGTTCATTTAGGAAAGAAGTAAATCCAGTTTGTTTTGTTTTTGAACCACTTGTACTTCAGGGCACTAAGATGGATGCAACGAGGGGAATCATGTCAGGAACTATGGATCGGTTCAAGATAGTAAATAAACTCTCTCTGCTGAACTTTCTTATCTTCAGTTCTGTTATTGTTTGTTTATTTAGCTTTTGGCTAATGGCTCAATGTCTTAATAGTGGCCTTGTAACTGTTTTAGGTACTTGAGAAGAAATCAAGTCGGAAGATGTTCAAACTTGCGGCATATTTTGTAGTTTCTTTCTTTATCATATACTATTTCATTAGGTAAACCATCTATCTTTACTTTCTATTATGTCGCATGCAAGCCGTCTGTCTGTTTGCCTGCCTGCCCGTCCGTCCATCTGTCTGTCTGTCTGTATGTGTTTGTGTGGAATGACTCAGACACATGCACCTGAGCCTTAATGAGGACTCTTAACCTTCATCTCTTGGGTGGCTTGGATGCCACTGAGCTCTTACAGCATCTATTTTCGTTTCAGTGAGAAGTGAACTTTAAATATTTTAAAGGTTGGGATGAAGCATCGTTTTATTGCCCATTCAACTGGGGTTATGACTTTGATGAATGTATCTGCATATTTTCATATATTTGTTGGCATCCATCTGGTAACGACTATAAATCAGGAATAGCAAATTCTTGCTATTGATGTTTTAACTTCCAACTGACCTTTCTCGTTTGCAGGGTTTTCAGAGTTTTCATGTATGGTTAAAGTTGAATTTTGAAGCCGGACTGATGTACTCTGATTAACAGGTAGAAGTTAAAACAAACACGATTAGATTTATAGGTTTATGGAACTTCCCTTTCACTGAATTGGTGAGACAGCTGGGAGAAAACGCTTTGTGGGTACGAGTCATAATAATCCAAAGGGGAAGTTATATTTTTTGTGCTCGCATGGATTGTCATTAGTTTCTGCTGGTAGTTGGTTTCTCTGAGGTTATGTAAACCTGAGTAATTCCTGGTGTCTGCAGAGAGTTTTTGTTGGCTATACTGTAATTAGAATGCATTAACATGTGATTTGTTATCGGAATTACAAATTAATACCGATGTGATTTGTCATACAATATTCCTCAGCTGATTGATGGTCTCTCTCTTTTAGGTTAATAAAAATTACCGGGGTTAGGCCCTCAGTTTATGTGATTTAGAAGGTTTCTTCCTCTGAAACATCATCTTAGTGGCAGGGTTGCAAACGATCTGAGCAACTCACGATGGGCTCGAGACTTACTTGTTTAGTAATCGAGCTAAGTTCGAGTTTTAGGCTCATGTAGTAAACGAGCCGAACTCAATACTCTGAAGCTGTGCTTGGCTCAAAAAAGCTCAGCTCGTTGTATAGGCTCGAATCGTTTATAGAGGCTCGTGTAGTAAATGAACTTGGCTTGGCTTGTTAAGAGCTCGAGCTCAAGTTTTAAAACTCGATTCCTAAACAAGCCAAGCTCGAACACAGTAAAGCTCAGCCCGGCTCGTTTGCACCCCAAGTTAGTGCTATCAGCTATGTTGAGATCTTGGATTTGTCATGCAGTCTCCTCTTTATACTTGACGGACTGGAGTAGATATCAGTGTGTTAACAGTTTTTCCAGAATCACATTGTCGACATTTGAGGACAACAATGTATTAGTTAGTTGATTTTCCTTTGACCAATTAGGTGATGGATTAGGACAATTAATCCCAAAATAATACATGGGGAATGTGGTATTTGTTGACATTAATCCTCTCATTATATTGTCCGGTAGAATCACTCACCTATCATTTCTGTATCATCTACTCCTAATCATTGATACTTAACAATAATCTTTGTATTATTGGTCTGGTAGAGTTGCTCAAGTCTTTTGATATATCATATGGTACCTTTTTTTTAAGACTAGTCTTTTTTAGTTTTGGTTTCTTCATTTTTTTTAAACCGAAGGACAAAAATCAATTCTGAAATTGAAATACTACCTAATAAAAGATAAGGTTCAGTAAGCAACAATCAACCTTTGACAGATATCAATTTAGGCCACCCAATTAAAACTAAAAAAAATACAAACAAACTGAAAGATGGATTAATAATGTCTACTGTCACCCATGTAAATACTGTCACTCGTTCTTGCTAGGATGCTTATGGTTTGCATGGATGTTTATCTCTCAACATTACTTGATTGAACTCTTCATTGAAGCAGCATTGAATCGGTGGGTCTCTCGAACCAAAATTGTGTTTGCACTCTCTCATTTGCATGGACTCAAATGGAAGGAAAAAATCAAATTTCCAAAAACAATGTAGGATGCAGTATAATATAGACCAATTGGTAACTCTATGAATAGTCGCAAGGGAAAGGAGCACCTTTGTTCATAAAAGACGTGTCTGTCCACGGCAAACAAGAGTCACTGGAAAGACACAACTCTAAATCAATTCAATTTACATTATCATGTGACGTGTCCCCACTATATTGGTAGAATGTAGGGGTGGCAAATGGACGGGTTTGGGCAAAAATGGGTAAGTTGCAAGTGGGTTGGGTCTTTAATGGGTTATTGACCCATTTAGACTCATTAATTATGAGTCTAATTATCCATACCCAACTCAACCCATTTATTTAAAAGCAAATCCTTCCGCCCATTAACCCAATTATATACAATATACTAAAATGACTAAAATGCATATGTACACTAAAATGACCATATAACCCCTGTAAATTTAAAGGACTAAAATACCATGTACACTAAAATTACTATACTATCCCTCTACTACAAAAATAACCAAATTATCTCTGTACACTTAATTACCATATTGGTCGCTCTTATTTGTTACAAACAGGTGGACAATAATTGGTCTAATTACAAAGAAAGAAAGCTTCACTTCCACTTCCTTTTTGAAGTCTCTGAAAAGACCAAAATAATTCTTTGCATTTTTTCATTTTCTGGTTCTTTCCACTTCCTTTTTGAAGTCTTTGGAAAGACCAAAATAATTCTTTGCATTTTTTCATTTTCTGGTTCTTTCCACTACTTGTGGACAAGTCTTTGGAGGGAGTCCGTGAGCTGAAGTCAGAGAATGAAGTTGGAAAATGACTAGCAGCCACTTCTTTTTTTAGCAGTGCGGCCATGTCTACATTGGTATAATCAATAGTCCAAGTTTTATACTAGATGAGATAATCCAAATTTGGACCCTACGTTAGAATAATCAATTGTTCGAATTTATTCAAAGTTTTTTTTCCCCTCAAAGATCCTTATCGTTAAGGCGGTAAGAGACGAATCTTGAGCAAATTCGAACCATTAATTGCAGCAAATAGCAATGAATAATTTAGATTTAGACTGTCTTGTCCGGTCCAAATTAAATACGAGAGAGAATCAAAAAATTTACCCACATTGAATGGTGCAAACACAAAATTATTTGAATTTGTGTCCAATTTTGTAGGCTCTTTAGATCCTCTACCATCTCTAGATCAGAATCAGTAGACTGTGTCCCATTTGTCATATAATAGAGCACATTCTACTAATGCAATGGTGATACCTCACTTGGTATCCAAATGATGTTGATTTTAGCGCTCCACTTTTACTAGTAATTTCACGTTAAAAGTGGAGCGCGCATTAGAATGAGCCGTCTGACCAGAACTAGTACTTTCTCTACCCTCGTTCAGCCTTCGTGAATCTGAATTCGGGCCTTCGAAAATCTCAAATTTTCATTCATAAGAGTCCTTAAGGCTCTGTTTGGAACTTAGGGAAAGTGGGAGAAAAGAAAGGAAAGTTAAAATTTTCCCTCTAATTGTTTGGATTGGAGAGAAATAGGAGAGAAAATAAAGAATTCTAGTTTTGTGAATAGTAAAATTTCCCTTCCATTTTCCCCCAATTTCCCTCTCATTTTCTTTCCCTCATTTTCCATCATTTTCCCTCAATTCCAAAGCCTTGACGTTTAACCAAGAAATCTTGACACTATTTGGTCGAATCGAAACAAAAGAACTCACTATTACCATACAATAAAATTACCCTCTTGTAAACTATTTGAACTATGAAAAATCGGATTTAGCAATTGTAAAATCGTGAACAATGAGTTTTATCAGTTATAAAACTAGAAAAATATTTTAAGAGTAAATAGTGCAGTGTTGTATGGAAGCGTTAACAAACACAGAAAACGGACGTGATTATTGCTATGTAATTGAACAACCCAGAGAGAGAGAGAGAGAGAGAGAGAGAGGAGCAATCACACAAAACAAAGATATTTTACGTAGTTTGGTAACGAATACCTACTCCACAATTAGTTGGACGATCGAGGATTTTACCATACGGAAGAAAACAGATGTCCAAAGGGCTATAGATGAGATCTTTCAAAGTTCTTCTCTTGCCTCAAAGAAAAAGCTGTTGTGAATGCAATACAATAAGTTAAAAACCCTAAAAACAACTTAAATACTGATCTATTCGATCCGTGCCTAACCGCTTGAGCGGGATTGAAGGCCGCCCGGGCGGAATAAACTAAGAGCGAGACCGAATTCAGGCAGCCCGGGCAGAAAATTTCCGCCCGGGTGGAAATTTCAGGCAAATAAGAAAAACAGCTCCGAACGGCTCTGAAATTAAGCCAAAAGACTTCATGCAGCTATCAATTCTCATTCTCGTAAATTTTAGTACATTGAATTGTTTTCGAAAGATGACTTCACACTCGAACAAGCACACGCATATGATGCAACTCAGGGTCAGTGGAGAAGCCGTAGCCGGCTGCCGGCCACTGAAAGTGATTGCCGGCAACTAGAGCGTGGTAGTGAATCTAGTGATAACAATATCGTGTCTGAAGAATATCTAGTAAATTATTGGAGTACTATAGAGGGGGTGTATATATATACTGTATTAATTAATTGCTTCCATTAGAAAGCTGTTTGACCTTTTAGTGTAGTACTCCATTCGTCCCTTTTCATAAGTGTCTTACTTCGTAACTCCAACTTATTAAAAAGACATCATCATTATATATTTTACATCAACTTTTTTTTCACTTTTCTTACTTACCCATTACTATTACATTTTTACTCATTAACTTTTCAAAATGGAATCTACTTTTAGGGACAAAATAGACAAACACCATTTTTTACCTACTAACTTTACAAAATGGACACTTATTAAGGAACAACCCAAAATAGAATAATAGACTCTAAATAAGGGACGAAGGGAGTAGCAAATTAGGGAGCATAGATGGATTCTCACAGTGATCATCTGACTTATACCATTGCTTAATATACCATATGTACTGAGGATCAGGTCAGGACGCCCTGATTTAGTGTTAGGTATGAATGTTTTATCTCAGCCGTTGAATTGTGTTTTCAATGATCCGGATTTGCGTAAGGTTATGACCGGTCACAATTAACTTTTTCTCAAAAAAATTTCATTAAAATCTAAACCGTTTAAAACACGATCCAAATATTGAGTGGTGGTCCGGACCTAAGCTCCGGTCAGGATGCCCTGATAGAAACCGGACTGATACTATATGAGACTGTCTTATTTACAGAGGTGCTGTAAACAGTCTGTTTACAACAATCAATATCAGCCATCTAATCGTGCAGTCAATGGCTAAGATTCGTTTTCAATTATGACCAATCACAATTAATTCTTCCCTAAAAAAGTTTCATTAACATCTTGACCATCCAAAATACTTTTGGATGGTCACGACTGAGTATTGTAAACATTTGTTTACAGCACTTCCGTAAAGAAGATTTTCTCATACTCCTACATATATACTTTCTCCATCACATAATTTTAGTGCATGAAAAGTTATCTAATATCGGATAACATTAAGTGATCATCCATCTCTTACTCAACTGACCTTGACACTCCGAGTTATAAAAAAATATGGTTATCCGCTTCATACCCAACCAATGTAGGATTATATTCCTTAACACCACAAACGTGACGGTCGTGTGGCATGTGTAAAATATTAAAAGTAACACAATATACATGTTTCGGCAAAATCCATGGCACTTTGCTTTTGGTCTTTCTCCGATGTATGTTTTAGATTCCAATAATTTTTTAAATATTAATCATTTTTTGATGAGCATAAAGGCCCCATTCCAGAACTAACTTTAAGCACTTACGGAGTATTTTTTAAGACGGTAATATCAAGCTGGAAAATAATGTATTTACGCAAATAATTTTTCCAGTAATATAGATTTTGTTTGATAAATCTCATTAAGATCTTTTGAATGGTACAAAAAAAATTGAAAATTTATTTTTCATTTACATTATTTTTTAGTTTGAAAATGTGAAATAAGTATTTATTTTTTAAGAAGGTGTTCTGAAACGGGGCCTAAATCATAATTCACAAGTAAAAATAATGACCAAAACTTGTTTTACAAAAGCTAAAGTATTTCACGAAATGCAAAAAAAAAAAAAAAATACTCCCTCCGTCCTTTTTTAAGTGTTTTGCTTCGTAACTCCAATTTATTAAGGAGATATCATCATTACACATTTTATATCAACTTTTATCTCTATTTTACTTACCTTCTATGGAGACATTATAATTACATTTTTGTTCACTAACTTTTCAAAATGAAATCTACTTTTAAGGGCAAAATGAAAAATGTACCAAATTTTATCCACTAACTTTACAAAATTGGCACTTATTAAGAGACAACCCCAAATAAAATACTAAACTCTAAAAAAGGGATGGAGGGAGTAACCCACTATATATCTACAAGAAAATCAATTTAGTACAAACCATTTTCTCTTTCCTGTCTTAGCCTTCATTAGCTTCATGTTCCATGCAGGTAGCTCTTGTTTTGGCTCGAACTTTTTATCTCGATGTACCCTTTATCAAGTAATCAATAAGATTTTGTTGCCGATAAAAAAACATAGAGAAACAGTTGGCCCGTGTGTGTGTTTTTTTGGGGGGCAAGTAGTTGGCCCATGTAGTACTAATACTACTTTCTTTCTTTTTTCCTTCTTTTTTTGGGGTGTTTTTTTGGCTGAGTTTCTCTGAGTTTTTTTGAGCTTTTTCTTATTTTGTCTGTATTTGAATGTTTTTCTAAATTTTTAGTTTTGCATCAATTTCTTTGACTTTTTTTATTCGTCTTCGGAAAAGTAAATTTTTTTTACTTTTACCCAAATATTTTGAATAAGGACCACTTTTAAGCTCAAAAAGTAAAAAAAAAAAAAAAATAAAGTCGAGTTTTTGAGCTTAAAAGTGGTTCTTGATCAAAATATTTGGGTAAAAATAAATTTTTTTACTTTTCCGATTCGTCAACGAACAAGCGTGAAAAAAATTTAAATAAAGACAAAAATGTTAAACTTTTAGAAAAAGTTAAGCGGGATGGGTTAGTCTTAAGTTAGGGCCAGTTTAGTCTAAATAAAAAGTTAGATTATTGTTGGTCTCAAATCAAATTTCTTTTTTTGCATTTGTTAGTTTTGTATTTATTTTTTTAACCAACAGAATACACTCTTATCACAGCCCTCTTAGGCCATCCATAGTGGTATAATCAAAAAATGATAACCAAAAGTTGACACATCAGCTTTTGATTATTCACTTAAGAGGTTGCTAAGCTTAATAATGTTGAGCTTCACAATGGTCACTTCTAGTCTATAACCAAAATAAGGGTTCACTACAATTTCACTCTCTCTCCCCATCCGTTTCCTGTCATTCCTCCATTTACGTTTTTTTTTTTTTTGGCAAAAATATATCGATTCGTTCTCTTAATTTTGGGGAAAAGTCGGTGGCTTTCTTCTCTTGTATATATTATGAATTTTTTGGGGGAAAAAAAAAAAGAAACAGGAAAGAAGAGTGAAATACCTTAATCCGGTGATAATGGGTTAAATTGTAGATGATCGAGAGATATGAGCTTCACTTTTTGAGAGAAAGAAAGAGAAATAATTTGTGGGTGAAACGAAAAAGATATAGAGTAGGCGAAAAAGAGAAGAAAAAAATACCAATTGAAACATGCGTGTATACAAATTTTGGAACTAGTTAACTTATGTGGTGTGGAGTCCACAAATTTTGATTATTGAAAAAGGTTGCTAGTTTTGGTTATTCAAAGCCCAAAAAGTTTGATTATTTATAAGGATATTGCTAAATTTGATTATATCATTGTGAGCCATCTTTTGCACCAACATTGTTAACTTTAAAAACAATTAGCTTTTGATTATACCACTGTGGATGACCTTAGAACCACGACATCTGCTCGATGGGTATCACACATTGGAGTTGTCGGGAGTGCGCAGGCCCAATCTGTTTTTTTGCTCGGCAAACGAAATTTTTATAAACTCGAAAGGGATACATCGAGGGAGCGAATCAAAAGAAAATAAATCAAACATCCAACAGATAATTGGACGTAAACACACCTAAACCTAAATTACAATTTCACCTTTCGAATTCCATCGAGATATCCCTTAAAATCCTCCAACGAATAAACCTTAATGTCAAATTTTGATTTCATCCACATCCCAATTCTGGTTTTGATGAGCTCCCCAACTTCCCCCACTCCTGTGGTAGCACAGGCCCAATCTGTTGGGTATCCACGGAGTCCGCACGACATCGTCTGGACCTAATATATATAGATTAAATGACCCATATCCATTTAAAAAGCTAAGCATTGTAAGTGATGAGCCATCTAATTGTATATTAAGGTCCAACTCTTTTTCTGTTATCCAATGTGGGACTCAATCTTTACACATGTTCTTAACAGGAGTTTCTCCACCTCCCACGGAACTTGAGCATAAGACATTACAGAACATCGATGGGACGAATAAAAAAGATGGAGGTAATGCAGAAAAGAAGAGGAAGAAGAAGATGAATAGCACATACCCAAAAAAAAAGAGAAGAGATGAATAGCACTGAAATGGGAGAGAATTTTTGTCTAAAAATTGGGAGAGAATTTAGATCTTATCGAAAGTGTATTACATATTTACATTTGCTGAATGCAACCCACTGTTTCATACTTGTAGCCCAATTTTGTCATCTACCCCAATGAGTCAATAACTTCTAAGGTCGGTCCTATTTACGAGGAAAGATTTCGACACATATGTTGGGCCTGGAGTGTCCTATGCATTTGGTTATATAATGTCACTTTCTACGATCACTCCGAAAATAGACTTGCGGATGCGATGTCGAATGTCATAAAAGACTTAATTGAAACTCTTCCTTCCACCAATTGATTTTAGAAGAGATGGTAGAAAACGGTCCGATAACATACAACCCGTTTTTTATTCAGTGCAATCCGGTATTTTGTATTGGAGGTACCCCTTGACTTGTCAACTCGGCCCTATTGTAAATAAAGCACTAGTTAGCACACTAATCTGAATTCACCAACTTGATTTAATCGCTTTTTATGGAAAGTGGTAATATAATGATGGTTGTGTTTGAGTGGAAAGATTTCTTTGCGATGATTGATTTTACGTTTGAATTGATGAGGCAGTATGTATACTACTCCTACAGGATCGGTTGAGTGAGAACACGACAACAAGAACGAACCATCTCTAAGTCTGAGGAGTAGCCGCCCATGCACTAGGCTATAAAGTCCCATGTGTATCCACTTTTGAGAGGCCTTGTTTTTCACAAGGTATAGACATGTCAATGGATCGGATCCAATCTGAATTCGATTCCAAAAATTCAATCCGAATCTGATAACGTCGATCCGATAATCCGAATCCGGTAATTAAAATACGGATCGGATTGAATCAGTTATCAATCCGATCCGAACTTTATTTAAAAAAAAAACTGTAAATTTTTTATTTTGAAAAAAAAATGTTTAAGTTGTATTTTTATTTTAAATTGTTTTGAAAAATAATATTATTATTTTTTGTTAAATTTTTTGAAGTAAAAAAGTTTTCGGATTGGATTTGGATTCGAGTTTTATCGGATTCGGATCGAATCCAGTCCATTGACAAGCCTAACAAAGTATATCACGCATGTATACAAGAAGTTCTGACTTTCCAAAACTACTTCAGTTTTTTTCCTTTTTTCATCAACCGTTGCTTGGATTTCCCTTCCCCCATCTTGATGTATCATTTGTCAAGATTTTTGAATATAACTTTTTTGGCTGATAAAAAAATATAAAAGAGCCTCTCAGATTAAAAAGGAAATTTTTTTTGACACTCCCTAAATTGATAACCACATTCCCCAAATTGATTTTGGCACTCCCCTATGATAGTTTTGTTATCAATTTGGGTTTTGCAAAAATCACTCTCCATTAAAAAAGGTCCCTAAAGGTCATCCATGTTTACATACTATTTTTGTCATGATTAATCCTTCGATATAATATATATATTTTTAGCTGAATCCTTCCATATAATTGATTACTCTTCCTATTTCGCAATTTAATATAAAATACTAAAACGGTAGGCATTGGAAACTTGGTGTTCTTGAAGTAATTTTAAGTAACAAAAACAAAGAATTAAAATTTTCAAATAAAACAATCAATTTTATTAATTAGGTTAAAATTAGTATTAATGGCATTTTAAACTCTCAAAGGCCTAACACAAAGTTTTGCCTTAGGCCTCTACTGAGATTGGGCCGCCCCTATCTCAAATTCATAGATTCGACTCCCATTACCCATAAAAAACAATCTGGGGTTCAACTGAAAATTTAGTTCATAATCAAGATACGCATCAAATGGCCAGACACCAACTATAAACAAAATGCTACCCCTATTAGTGATATAATTCCCACACATATTCGAGTGATTATTTAGTGGTGCTGGAACCCATAACGTGGTGCTCCATACCAATATGTGATGGAAAATGCCCTTTAGTGTTGGAGCACCACGCGGTTGTACACCATACCTTCTACCATATAGAGCAAATTGAACCGAGCTGCTCGAGACTCAGCTCGTTAAGACTCGACTCGGCTTGGCTCGTTTAGTAATCAAGTGAAGTTCGAGCTTTGTCTTCGGTGAATAAACGAGCGGAGCTTAACACCCTAAAGCTCGTCTCTACTAAAAAAAGTAGACTCAACTCGTTTATAGAAACTCGTTTAGTAAATGAATAGAAAGTTAAGGATTTAAATTATATGAATGAAGTCCAATTAAATTTGAGATTAAATTATATTCGGTGGAGGAGTTCAAGGGATTTTTGGATGGAATTCAAAAACTAAGGATTTAATAGTATCTTTGGTGTTGTAATGTCCAACTCTCTCTTGGATGGATTTGTCTTTTCTTTTTAGTGTTCTTGTTTTCTCGTTGTACGCTCTTCGAGTTAATAGAAAGTTTCGTTTGCCAAGAAAAAAAAAATAGAACTCTGTTTGTTAAGGGTTAGGCTCATTTAAAGTTAAGCCAAGCTAGAGCTCAAGTTTTTGGCTCGTTTAATTGACGAGTCTATCGAGATTTGGAACACACCAAATCTCGGCTCAGTTTTTTTTTTTTTGATCTGCAAAAAGGGTGAGAGGAGGCCACCAGCATAGCAACTCCCATTGGGCTTGACCATAGGGGTTCCTTCCCCGTAATGGAATGTCCGGTTCGAGCCATAGCTATCATTTGGCAGGACGGACCGACACCACGGCACCACTTTAGTGCATAACTAGTGAAAACTCCCCCATTTGATCCTCAAAACTCCCGCCTCTGTTGAGGGAGTAATGAGCCTCACAAATTGAGCTACCACCTCAGTGGTTGCTGAGCTTGTTTACCACTCTATTTTTACCTTACTAAATCCTGGCTGGGCTTGTTTGTGGCTCTATTTTTTTTTACCTTAAGGGCCTGTTTGGATTCAGGTAACAAATATGGGTTAAAAAATATGAAGGGGGATAAGATAGTAGGGGGTATTCATTTTGATGGTTTATGGAGGGGGAATAAAATAGTATGTGGTTTGGATAGAGTATTAAATAGGGGATAAAATTTGACTTTGTTTGGATGGTTTATAGAATGAGGGGGATAAAAAAGGGTGGATGTGGAAAAGCTGTCAAATAACTATTTTGTCCATGTACAGTATTAAATTTGATTATGTATTAAAATAAGTATATAAATTCAAAAATTAATATTTAAAAATGTCTATTCTAAGAATTTTATATTAAAAAACGTTTTTGCACCATTTATATATTAAAAAATATAGTTAAAAAATTAAGTGTTTCAATTTTCAATCCGTTTGAACCGATGCGAAAATCTTATTTTTTTGATAATTTTATCTTAAATGGTCATAATGGGTTTTTTACTCTAAGACCTTTCAATGAGTACCCTAAAGAGAGCCCTGAAACTAAATAAAAAGTCTTCGGGTGCCCGTTGAAAGGCCTTAGAGACAAAAATCCATTATGGCCATTTAAGATAAAATGATTAGAAAAATATGATCTTTGCATCGGTTCAAACAAATTGAAAGTTGAATCACTTAATTTTTTAACTATATTTTTTAATATATAAATGGTGCAAAAAAAATAAGTGTTCCAATTTTCAATCCGTCTAATCCGGTGCGAAAATTTTATTTTTTTGATCATTTTATCTTAAATGGTCATAATGGATTTTTAGTTCTAAAACATTTCAATGAGCAGCCTAAGAGAACTCTGAAACTAAATAAGGAGTCTTTTGGGTTAGAGAAAGGGGATAAACAGGGGTAATTTCATCCAAATTCCTCCCCATTCCTCCCCTCTACAACCGGATTAAATTTGGGGAGGTCAAGAGGTGCCCAAAAATTACACCTGATAATCTCTATAATGGGTGAAAATGAAGAAGGGGTGAAAACTAATACCCCTCCAATTTTGGTTCCCAAACAAGGGCAAAACAGTGAGCCCCACCCCATTTACCCCCTCTTATGTTTTTTCCCCCTGTTTTCACTCCATCCAAACAGGCCCTAAACGAAAAGTAGAAAAGGAAAGAAGAGTAAAATGCGTCGCTCTCGTGTATTAGGTCAGCCCTCCGTTTTGAAATTGTCGGAAGGAGACAGCGACATGCTCCCCTCCCACCTTCCCACCTATCCACGCGCACAGAGACCCCACCAAAAATATTACTAAAGAAAAACCCTAACGCCCCCTCGACGAAACAACCCCCTCCACCAAATGTTGAGACTTTTGAGAGAGAGAAACAAAGAACGGACCTGAAAAATGGATATATATATATATATATGCTCCCTCCGTTCCGATTTGTTTGTTCAATCTCGGGTTTCTAACTTATTAAGAAAATCAAAATTTATCCATTGATTTGAAAATTTACATAATCTGATCCATTGATTTTGAAATTGGACAGTCAATTGGAGACATACAAAAATCAAAAAGGGGACAAACAAATTGAAACGGAGAGAGTATATATATATATGTAGAGAGAGAGAGAGAGAGAGAGGGAAGAGGAAAAACCTAGCTCAGCTCCTCATTTCACAGAACGGACCTCATCCATCCAAGAAATATATTAACAAATTCAACCCGGTTGTGGTCATCATATTTTTTTCCCCGTCAAACTCATGTGTCCGGACTAATTTCCAACTTGCACACATCTTGATTAATTCCAAGATCTAAGTTAGCGGCCCGACAAATATTTCACGTGTCGGGACCAATTTACACACAAATTCATTTATTTCGGGAACTAAATAATCGATCAATTACTTAGCATAAACACAGAAAAAAAAATAGATATTTAAAATCGACACAAAGTCAGGTATGAACCGACACTAGAAGAATTGATGACACTCAAACAATTTGGAGTTTGAAATTTAGAAGAGTAGAAACAAGGTGGCTCATTCGTCTCAGGCATTGACCACCACTTAACTCCGCAGAGTTCTGGATGTCATACTATTGGTATACTGTCTTTTCCTAAATAGGCTTAAAACTTTTACAATATGTAAAAACAAATATATTTCTAATCTTTGAGTGCGTTTTTCTTTTTTTTCCTCCTCTTTTGTTGTTTGCGTCTGTTCTTTTGTTCTGTCCACTTGGAGCACTTATACGTGTTGTTTTTAATTCACGGTATCGTCTACACTCTCTCTCTCTCTCTCTCTCTCTCTCTCCCCCTTTACTTGATTCCATAAGCTACCAGTACTGCATCTAATTCTCCTATTCTAGTTCCACACTCCATCCCTCTTTCTCAATGAAACTGTAGTGGCCCTTGTTCCAGAGTTAATATTTGGGTTCTTACTTCTCTCTTTTTTCATAGTTTTGTTCATCGAATTCGCAACAATGGCTAACCGGTGGTGGACTGGCGTCCAGGTGGGCTTGCCGGGAATTGATCCGGCAACCAGCTCACCTAAGCAAGATCTTGAAATCTCCATGAACCAAAAAGTTTCCAATGATTCTATTAGAGATCATGACGACGAAGAAGACGAGGACAGAGATAATAGGGATGAGCTGAACGAGGGCGCGGTGGTGGAGCCTGGGTCGCGTAGACCAAGGGGCCGCCCTCCAGGATCGAAAAACAAGCCCAAACCCCCAATCTTTGTCACTAGAGACAGCCCTAACGCGCTTCGTAGCCATGTCATGGAGATTGCCGGAGGGACCGATATCGCAGAGAGCATCGCCCAATATGCCCGGAGGCGTCAACGAGGGGTTTGCGTTCTGAGCGGAAGCGGTTCAGTCGCCAACGTGACGCTGAGGCAGCCGGCCGTGCCAGGCGCTGTGGTGGCACTTCACGGAAGGTTTGAGATTCTTTCATTGACAGGGACATTTCTGCCTGGACCATCCCCACCTGGTTCCACTGGCCTAACAGTTTACCTGGCAGGCGGGCAGGGGCAAGTGGTGGGGGGAAGTGTGGTCGGTTCACTGGTGACGGCAGGACCAGTCATGGTCATTGCCGCCACGTTTTCTAATGCTACCTATGAGAGGCTACCACTAGAGGATGAAGATGATGTTGGTAGCGCTGGGCAAAGTGATCTGCCCAGCGCCACGGGAAGTGGCGGGGGACCACACCAACACAATCTCCCTGAGCCTTCTTCTCATCCAATTTACAATTTGACACCAAATCTATTGCCTAATGGGGGGCAACTTAATCATGATCCATACAATTGGAATCATGCCAGGCCTCCTTATTGAAGGCCGGAGGGCAAAACCTAGAGATCAGACAGTACTGTAACCTTAACAATGTTCAATAAGCAAAAGGGAAGAAAGGGTTTAGCCTCATGAATCCTTAATGGTGTTGTGTTGATAGGTATTTAGGAATAGCAAATTCTAGAGGACAAAGCTTATTTCTATGTAAATTAGGCTTCTTTTGTGTTGTTTCCTTTAAGTTTGTAAAAAAATTAAAAAAAAAAAAAACCAGGTTTGCTTACTTCTTAATTTGTGTAAGCTTTTTATATGCAATTAGTAACAATTTAGTATTTGCACTAAGCTTCGTCTGCGGTTTGCCATGAGAAAAAGGTGAGCTTTGTTTTTAATGATTGTTTTGGAACATATATGCAATTCCCTACAATTTAGTCCTTCGCATTTCTGGGTATTAATCCTGGCCCAACAATTGTGTGGCTGCACTTTGATAATGCATTAAAGTTAAAGGTCCCATTCCTGTGGATTGACAAGAATTTCTACGTGGGGAGGTAGAGAACTCTAATGTCATTGGACAAAATTTAAGTTTGTTATCTTCTAGTCAGAAGCAAATGGTTTTGGCTAGGGTTGGGAATTTCCAACATGACACGTGAACACGACACGAAGTTAGTGGATTAGGGTTGGCTATTTCTGACACAGAACACGAATATGATATGACATGATAACACGAAAAGCTAAACAGGCCGGGTTAGAATTGAGAGAATATATACGCGAACATGAGAAGACACGATACGAACAGGAGATGACACGATACGAATTGAGAATTTATGAAAGGACAGGATAACATGACACGAACCGGATACGAAGTTAGCGGGTTAGGATCGGCTATTTCTGACACGAAACACGAATATGACACGACACGATGACACAAAAAGCTAAACAGGGTTAGGTTAGGGTTGAAAAAAATTCTGATACGAATACGAGATAACACAACACGATGCACACTCCTACTTCTGGGCAAGTTGTAATGAGGGTATATGTTTTTTTCTGTTTCATGTATAGTCTTCGCTCTTAAGAATCAAATCTGTTGACCTTGGTTCAGTTTTGTAACATGTTAGTATTATATGAAACTGGTCGAAAACTAGGGTTTGCTTTCATAAGATTGCAGTGGGGAAATGGTTTCTTCCTTTTCTTTTTTTTTTTTATTGGCTTTTCTATGGCTTTCTTGATTTCTCAAGTCTTTGTTAGACTTAATTCTACATCGCTCATCTAAGCCAACCAAACTTGGTTAATAAAATTTAGAGGCTACTACACCTATTACCAATTGGTTTTAAGTTGGAACCCTCCAAGAAATTTAACATGGTATCAGAGTTAGATCTTGAGCGGCCTCACCTCGCATGGTCAAGTCTCTATCGCCCCAGTCAATCACCTTATCTCATTAATTCATACCTCCACGTGCATCCTGGCTGCACGTGAGGGGTCGCCCGAGCCAAATATCTTATTTTCTTCAATTCGTACCTCCACGTGCATCCGGACTGCACGTGAGGGGGAGTGTTAGACTTAATTCCACATCGCCCATCTATGCCATCCAAACTGGTTAATAAAATCTAAAGACTACACGTATTGCCTACTCCACCTATTGCTAATTGGTTCTAGGTTGGGACCCTCTAAGAAATTTAGCGGACTTTGTCATGGTTTCAACTATGGGAAGCATCTTTCAAGGTTCATAGTTTCAACTATAGTTGTAGCGGTCACATAGTGGCAGTAGATGCTATAAAGCGGGCAAGAAAATCAAATACACAGCAGTCGTAGCGGTCACATAGTGGCAGTAGCTGCCATAAAGCGGGCAAGAAAATCAAATACACAACGATACATATGTGAGTTTTTCAGAAGGAAAAGCTAATGACAGTTGCGGCGGCAATGACTTGCATCTGCCGAGCAAAAAAAAAAATGACTTGCATCTAGAAGAGTTTATGCTTTATTTGGATTGCAATTTAAAAAGTTTTTTGAAAAAAAGTAGAGGTAATGAGTGGAGAAAGATAGAGAGAGAAATGTTGAAAGTAGGAGGAATTTAGGGGGAATTTTTTGAAAAATTCTTTTTAAGTTGCAAAGAGAACAAAGCATTAATTTCTACAGAAATCTTGTTGAATGTAAACCTTCCCTCTCTCTTTTTTTCACTTTCTATTTTTTATTTATTTATAGATAAGCTAAATACGACCAGTCTTCTCTTCCGTTAAGGTTTTTAATTTTTTAAGTATTTATTTTCTGTTTTACGAGACTGGTTATTCTCTCACAATACATCATCTTTAATTCAAAAAGTAAGTATTTATTTCGCTTAGCGAAACGGGGCCTGCATTTGGCACAAGTCCCAATGGAAGAAAAATGAGTTTGTAGGAATTTCATGGTCTTCATTTTTGTCTCGTAATCGCAAATGTTTTCTTGGGGAGGGCTGCTGACTCTAAGTCTGAGGTTTTCCCAGGGAAGGGTGTTGACTCTTGCAGTCTTGCTCTTTGTTTTTTCTACTGATGGGAAAAAATATTATTGATAACTCGATAAGTATATATCGAGAAAAGCAAAGAGGAAAAAACACCTAGCTACAACATGATGTTGATGCATGATGCAGGGATTTTCCTAGGGAGGTCTCTTTTAATGCTCTCGTTAGCCAGAAATGCCAAAAATGATGCAGGGATTTTCCTATGGAGGTCTCTTTTAATGCTCTCGTTAGCCAGAAATGCCAAAATGATGAACGATAAGGTATTCGAACAATATTTGAAAGCTAGTTAGATCTATTACTATCATCATTTTCACAATCTCAAAAGGAAAAGAAAATCTATTCGTACTTATTGATGCCAGGTTGGAATTATCCAATGGTTATTTGTAACTACGCTGGTTGAGTACGTTGTACTACGGTTATTTGCAACACCCTCTTAAATGAGTGTGTTTCCATGTATGTGTAAACTCTACCCTGCGTGAAATAATTAAGTGTTACAAATAACTTTTGCATCTAATTTTTAAGAAATAAATCGATTAAAGCACCTGTCAATCTTGCAAAGAGTTTTCTGCCCACCATAGAAACTAGTTTTTCTATCGAACTTTGGTGGAAGGGGAGAATTCTACGATAAACATCCCTATGTTTTTTTTTGCTAAGCAAAGAGGATTTATTAATCTTTATAAATTAAACATCCCTGTTAAGATGTGTCTGGTGTACATTCCTTTGAATCGCTTCGGATTCGTAGCATTTTCTATAAATATCCATAATATTTTGTATATAAAATTCATTACATTCGCATAAAATTTTATAATATTTGTGTCAAAACCCCTAAATATATTAAAAATCTCATAAAACACGAAATTCTGTATGTTTCAAACAAATAATGTGGGCCAAAATATTAGCTAATTAAGTTAATACGTGTTCTTTGAAAAAAGATAAGCAAATAAATTCCGTAAAGTGAAAGATGTTTTATATTCTTGTAGATTTTCACGGGTAAGTCATATATATACAACTTGAGTTTAACTACGTTTTGTCAGAGGGAATTGGTAGGTTAAGAATATTTTTAAATTAATTTCTGAATTAAGAATACATCTTTACTTGATTTTTAAAATAAGAATACTTTTAAAAAGATAAAAGGTTAATAGTGAACACATAGTTATAAACTACAACGACCCTAGGCTGCTTTTAATGTTTAATAAAGCAGCATGAAGGATGAGTTCCTGTAAACTTTCTTCGTTTTTATGTGTATTGTTCGTTTTTTGAATTTCATTTTTCAGATTTGCGTCATAGTTTTTGGGTTGATCATCCGTCTTGACAAGAGGAGTCTGAAAAGAGTAAAAAACTTATGACCATAAGCAAATAAAAAATAAAAAAATTAAGGCGAATGAAGTATCAAATTGCTGGTTTTTTTTTTTTTTTTGTCTAAAATATCATCTTATATGAATTTTTTTCAATATCGGTCCACATTTTTACACTTTTCCAATTCGTTCGTCGAGATGAATAAATGCCATATATTCATACTTGATTTGATTTACACTTACAATACATTGCATTAGTTACATGAAAAATGTTAACTTCCACCCAATAAGTAGAAGATAATGTGTAGAAAGTGTATCAATATCTGGAAAAAAAAACATATTGATATTCTAAAAAAATGTATTGATATCTGTAAAATGTGTTTCGATATCCAAATTTGTTTGTCATTATATGCTTATTATTCTCTGCCTAACAGGCGAAAATTAGTAAGACCGTAATTACATTGCCATCAACAGCTATCTTTAGTTTCGGATAAATGTTAAGGAAATAGAGTCTCATATTACTTGTGAGTGAAATGAGTGATCACTTAATAACATTTGAGACCTCTCCACTCATTGTCAATTAATTTTGAGAAGGACATATAAGTTTCTACAATAAATAAACAACATTAAAAGATCGTTGATTGGGGTTCTGATTGTTTCCGGTAGAACCCCTATACCGAAATCGGACTTTTAATACATCCTATGTTCTAGACAACTTTAAAGTAATAAAAAAATGGGAAAAATTACAAAAAAAACTATAATCGAAGAATGTGATGGGCACTGCCCACTATTATTACCCTCAACCTTGAGGTCAATAAACAATCCTCATTACAGAAAAATTCCTTATAATTGTAAATTTATCCAACAGAATATTAAATTCTTTTTTATATCCCTGTAGTTCGAACATAAGACCTTGAGATTAAATCTAAAAAACCAGACTCCATAACCAATAAACCAAACTAAACCAAACCGAGCTTTACGTTTCAATCACCTGGGGACGGCTACATGAATCTGTTTCCTCCATGGAGTTCTGTTTAGGGCCTCCAGATTCCATAACCAATAAACGACAAAAAAAAAAAAAAAAAGTATTTTCTTCCACTTCAAAAGAAAACACTCTTCTTTTGGAAATAAGAAAAAAAAGAGGGGGTAAAAAAGTCTTGAAACAGGGGTAGTTTCGTCAATAGAGATATCTGATTTTATCTACTAATGAAAGTAGTTGGAGAACCTCATCATTTACCAATGAATTTAATTTTCCTTACTAGACAAAACAATGTTTACCAGCTTCGATCTTAGGTTATTTAATATGCTTAACCTTGTACCCCAAGGACAACGGTTAGCATTTGCCATTTATTATTGCGTTGTGTCTCTCTAGATATATCCATATGTATCTATATAATCTACATCGATCCATATCAACAGTTAACTTTTTCTATCCTTGTTATATATCAGTTCTTTTTTTCTATCCCGGTGTTCCAGTGTAATTTAGCCATTGGCATTGGTCATATGAAAATCTTGAAATATGACAAGTTTTTCACGTGATCTAGATTTTTCACCGATATAGGATGGAACCAGAATTTCGTAAACGCCGGGGCCGAAATATGAACAACAAGATTTTGAAATTTAAGGTTCGCGAATTTAATAGTTTGCTTGGTTAAGGTTTGCGGGAGTTTTTTTTGATAATGAGCAAAGAGATAGAAAGAGAAATTAAATTAATAGTTGAAGGAAAAACTTATGGGAGGCCGTGTGCAGGGAGAAAATTTTGGTTGTGGGACCTAAAACAAACACATTCTTCAAATATTTAATTGTGTAAACAACACCCAATACAAAATACAATATCCACATATTCTTAACAAACTAAAAAATAACTAATATTAATATTAATATCAAAAAAAAAAAAATCCCGGAACCACGCGGGGGCCGTGGCCCCCATATGCCCCAATGTGGTTCCGTCATATGGGCAAAAATTTGGTACATATATAGGCTTAATTTGAGAGAGTAGCATTTTGAGGGTTAAAGTTATGGAAACAACCACTCTAAAAAAAGAAAGAAGTAGGATTGCATGCGTGGGAGCAAGTTTATTGTATGACGATGACAACAGAAATTCAGGAAAAACATAGTCTAATTAATTCAAAATATTAACAAGGAATTGATTAATGAAGTGATTCTCAATAACTAGATGAGACTTAATCTGTATGGTTAACAGAGAAGGGTATAACCGATCTACAATACATTATTAAACATAGAATTATTGAACAAGTTTTTTAATTGGGAAACAGGAAAAAATATAACATACGAAAAATTTAGGCCCAACCTAGCATAATTAGTTAGGTCAATTTAGTTCGCTAAAAGGTAGCAAAATTGTCAAACCCCTTAATTAGATTTAAGTCTGACGAGAGAGTACTATTCTATGACTCACAATTCATTTATTTTCAAACTGGCACATTTACTATCTATTATTTGATTAACTAATTCTTTATATTTGATTCGGTAAAGAGTTAAATGGTTTGGCAATTGTATTGCTATTAGATAAAAGTCCACAAATAAAGAAATAGTGATAACTTGTCAGGAAATAATATTTAAAAAGTGAAGAAATTAAAGAAAACTAAAGCAATTGATCGGATGTTCCTTTGCTGTACTTTACCAGATAGTTCTAATTAATTATAAATTGGATTACAATGATGATCATCCCCTTTTACTAATGTATATTTAATCTATTAACGTGCATGCGTGTAAATGGTGACTTAATTAGAAATAGGGGCATTATCAATCGTGAGAGTTAATTAATTAATCAAGCCTTGTTCAGCTAAGAGAAATAAGTAAAAAAAAAGAAAGATAAGTATTAGTATTTTGTTTGAATTAAAGGTGTATATTGTGAGAGAATGATCTGTCTCGTAAAACGAAAAATAAGAAATACTTAAAAAATAAGAATCTTAACGGAACGGGGCCTCATCAGTAGCTTCTAAATGAAAACATGATTCTTCAAAACACAAAAAAAAAAATTACGAAATTATTGATCATCCCCACCAACGAAACTGATTTATATATATATACATACATACATACATATACATAGTTCTTTTAGTGCATGCTCGTACACAAAGACGGGGATCGAATAATCAGCATACATGCAAATCAGCACTATAATCGTGAACAAAATATCAACCTTTTTATGTAACACCGAGAGGTCGTTCAAAATAGCACACACACAGAGAGAATATGGAACAGTTGGTCATTATTATTATTGTTATTACTCCCTCCGTCCCTTTTTTAGAGTCCAGTATTTCATTTTAGGTTGTCCTTTAATAAGTGTCCATTTTATAAAGTTTGTGCATTTTCCATTTTGCCCCTAAAATTATATTCCATTTTGGAAAGTTAGTGAGTAAAAGTGTGATGATGATATCTTCATAGAGGGTAGTAGAAAAAGTGGAGATAAAAGTTGATGTGAAATGTGTAATAATGATGTTTCCTTAATAATTAAAGTTACGAAGCAAGACACTTAAAAAAGAACGAAATGAGTATTATTATTATTTATTTTTTTTGAGGGGGAGGGGGAGGGGGAGGGGGGGAGAGGGGAAGGGCATCATTGCAAAATCAAACATCGACCCAAAGGTAGACAATCTTGTTACAGATTGGACAATTGTGGAAGCTTTGCAATCGAAATAGTCATTTAAACTGAGAAAAAAAAATATAGTCAATTTGGTTTGGTAGTGTGTGTATTCAAGAGAGAGAGAGAAAAAGCATGCCTAAACTTCGTTATTGAAATGACAGAGAGAGAGAGTGCGCCTAAACTTCGTGATTGAAATGACAGAGAGCGAGAGGAGGAGGAATCATTGATTGGATTCGTGACCAAAACTGATATAGAGGGGTGTTCGCTTTCAAAAGGTGTTCGGTCTCAAAGAAAATCATAGGGGGGTGTCGCCTTTGGGAATGGAGAGCTGGAAGAAGATGTGTGTGTGTGTGTGTGAGAGAGAGAGAAAGAGAAAGAGAGAGAGAGAGGAGGAGGAGGAGGAGGAGGAGGAGAGAGAGTGAGATATGAATTTTGAACATGAGATATAATTAGTGGAATTGTGCAATTACTATTGTTTGGTAAAGAGAAGGAAAGAGCCGTAGGATTTATGGAGTAAATCAATTATTAGGATTTTTAGAGAGATAAGATTCAAAAATCGTTCTCTCTTATTATATAGATTAGGGTTTGCCCGTGCGTGAAGGCACGGTGCAACGTGAGATCTAATTAGTGGCAATTGTGCAATTAATATTGTTTGTAAGAGAGAGGAAGAGCCATAGGATTTATTGAGCAAACCAATAGTTAGGATTTATAAAAAGATAAGATTCAAAACCGTTCTCCCTAATTATGTAGATAATGACAACAAAAATTCTGGAAAAACATAGTCTAATTAATTCAAAATATTAATAAGGAATTAATTAATTAAGTAATTCTCAATAACTAGATGAGACTTAATCTGTATGGTTAACAACAGAAAAGGGTATAACTGGTCTACAATACATCATTAAACATAGAATTATTGAACAAGTTTTTTAATTGGGAAAGGGGAAAAAATATAACATACGAAAAATTTAGGCCCAACCTAGCCTAATTAGTTAAGTCAATTTACTTCGCTGAAAAATAGCAAAATTGTCGAACCCTTTAGTTAGGTTTAAGTCTAACGAGAGAGTACTATTCTACGACTCGCAATTTGTTTATTTTCAAACCGATGCATTTACTATCTATTATTTGATTAACTAATCATTTATATTTGATTTAGTAAAGAGTTAAATGGTTTGGCAATTGTATTGCTTTTAGATAAAAGTCCACATATAAAGAAATAGTGATAACTTATCAGGAAATAATATTTAAAAAGTAAAGAAATTAAAGAAAACTAAAGCAATTGATGTTCCTTTGCTTTACTCTTTACCAGATAGTTCAAATTAATTATAAATTGGATTACAATGATGATCATCCCCTTTAACTAATGTATATTTAATCTATTAACGAGCATGTGTGTAAATGGTGACTTAATTAGAAATAGGGGCATTATCAATCTTGAGAGTTAATTAATTAATCAAGCCTTGTTCCGCTAAGAGAAATAAGTAAAAAAAAAAAGTATCATTTTTTTTTTAATTAAAAGTGTATATTGTGAGAGAATGATCTGTCTCGTAAAATGAAAAATAAGTAATACTTAAAAAATAAGAACATTTACGAAACGGAGCCTCATCAGTAGCTTCTAAATGAAAACATGATACTTCAAAACGCTAGATCACTTTTAAGAAACAAATTATAAATTCTCAGCAACATAATTAAACTCTCATGCGAGTTGGTTGAACTATATATACAATATAAAACCCCCATGAAAATACTATTTTTTTACTCTTCTTAAAAATATGGTTTTGCTTATGCTTCACGTGATAATTAGTCAAGATCATGAGGATTTGCTTTCATCACTTGATATTTTACAGTACAATTTTTTACCCGTGGACAATAGTCAATCAAAATCATGTTTTATTTCATGCTGCCCCTTCATTCTCTTGTTTTCATTATTTTTGTAAACTCTACTTTGTGACCTCGAATTAACATCAATGATTCGAACCATTCAGGTCGTGACATCCAACCCCCAAAGAACAAAAACTAAAACCAGTCCTGGTCAATGCAAATATATTTTCTTTTGTTTTTTTTTAATAATTGGGTGTCTGGATCAATTTGTGTATGCACCTCTACTAATCATACAGTCTTGAAGTTAACAACCGGTCAAAACTTTAGTAACCCCAATATTTAGAACGTTTGGCATTTGCAAGCCAATCAGCAGTGGCGGAGCCACATGGTGCCTAGTGGGAGTAAGCACCCCCACTGCAATTTTCAATAATTTTATTTTTACCCCAAATTAGAAATGCCATCACAATTTGTTTTCAAAAATTATACAAAATAAGTAAACGATAGATAATTTTAAAATCATGTTCAATAGTGCCCCCACCAACCTAAATTTCTAGTTACGTCAATGCCAATCGGCCAGATCCCTAGGGTTAATCTCAGATCCCTTAGGGTTAATGCATACTATAAAGTTAAAGCAAATCAAAACGGGGTGATGTGCTAATTAACACAATCAAGGTATCCTAGAGGAATAGGAACATGGAGGACCCCTCTTCACATGGATTCACGTGTCAAAGTTAACAAATCCTCATGGATTCACGTGCCAATGTTAACAAATCCTAATAGAAACTATATTTAATTAGCAACTTGGTTAAAGCATTCCAATGCTAATATAGAAACTATATTTAATTAGCAACTTGTTGAAAAGCATTCCATGCTAAAGTCGAAATATGATGGGACCTCAATGCTTCAATAATTACGGCCTCTCTATTACTTGCAATAATCTCCGTTTAAAGACCCATTAAACAAATGATTCTTGCTTTTCTTCCACTAATTAAACCTTTTTTCAAGTACAATCACACGCCCACCACCACCCTAATGACACGAGGTTCGGGTGCGTTTGGACCTTTTCAGTTTTTTTTTTTAAGAAATTAGAAGTAGAAACAGGTTTATGTTTTTATAAAAATAAAAACAATAAACATGTTTGGTAATATTTGTGTTTCTAAAAAAAAATGGGGAAAAACACTTTTTTGTAGTTTACAAAAACTTTTAAAAAGTTTATGAAAAACAAAAAAAGTACTTAACGCCCTCTTACCTTTTGATGGATTTTTTTTCTTCTTCTCAAGTCTATAATTTTCAATATGGATTTTTTTTCTTCTTCTCAAGTTTATAATTTTCAATAACCCCTCCTGTCTATTGAGGGTCTTCTCTCTCGATCTCAAATTTGAGAGTTTTTTTTTGTGTGTGTGTTTTTCTTTCTTTTTCCTTTCTCTCGCCTTCTCCTTCATCATGAGGTGTCGTTTTGGGTTTTGGTAATGGTGGTAGTGATGGTTCTTTGGCGGCGATGGCAGTTCGATCACAACTCAGACCAATTAGATCGACTTTCTAATCAATCCATTTGGGGAGGATGTTGTCGATTGGCCATGGCACGCATGCAGGAATGCCTTACAACTTACTAAGTTTTTGGGTTTGAATTTGCTTACAGTAGACGAGACTCGCACACTTTGGCAACTTCGGATTTCGCAAGATTTTGGTATTCATACTTGAAAAGTTAGACCTCCTAATTGGTTATTTTCTATGAAACGATAAATCATCATCTTTGATGTAACAGTTATACTCTTTTTTATCTGTTAGAATATAGTAATCATATAATATCATAATCATGTGCTGATATGATTACGATATTATATGACTGCCTTGATTTTATTTTGATTATAATTGATTACAATTTCATTATAATTTAGATGACTTCCTTCCATAGTTAGGCTCATTCCTCTTGTATAAATAAAGGCCTTATTGTACGATTTCATTATCGAATTCAATAAAATATTTCTTTTCTAATATATTTAATATTATCAATGAAAGTTTCTAGCCCCAAAAAAAAAAAAAAAGTATAATCAAACGAACAGTTTTATATAGGGTTGTGCAAAAAATTCGTCAACCGGCAAACCAAACCGATTGACACTCGTGGAGGGAGAGGATGAGCGGGTTACTTCGGGTGAGTGATAAGCTATTTTGTTGTTGGTTTGAATTAACCGGGAGTTATATCTTCTAACCTGTCCTGATAAACTCGACCCAACAAGTTCGATATGTAGCTATTTACAGAGACTCGTTTAAAACACGGATTAACTGCAGCAGAGACGGAACCAGAATTTTGTAAATATGGGGGCCGAACTACAACAATAAGATTTTGAAGTTTCAATATTTATTTGGTTTAGATTTTGAGGGAGGTTTTTTTGGGTAGGAGAGAGATAGAAAAAGAAAAGAGATTAATAATTGAAGAAAAACCTTATGGGAGACCATGAGCAGAGAGTGGAATTGGGTTTTGGAACCCAAAACAAACACATTCTTAAAGCATTTAAATTTTTAAATAACACCCAATACAAAATATAGTAATCCTTAACAAACAAAAAATAACAAAAAATAATTATTAAAATTTAAATTTAAAAAACCCCGAAACAACCTGGGGGCCGTGGCCCCCTTAAGCCCTCATGGTGGCTCCGTCTCTGAACTGCAGACTTTGAAAAACTCAAAGAAGTTGGCCTAACGGTCGAAACCTAGAATTTAGGAGCAACTCCTTTGGAGCTAGTCCATGTAGAATTTTGTTTTGACTTTAATTTGTTGCAAGTTGGTGTACGAAGTGATCCAGTTCTGCTCTTGGATCTCTAGTAAGAACTGGATCTGGCCCATGGACTTGCCACCGCCATGCCACAGTACTGTGCTCAGGCCCATCCCACGTTGGCCGGTTGCGGTGTGCCCTATTTAGCCCACATGCTATGTGCTCTGGGTTGCTCGTTTGGTAGGCCCAACATATCCCAGTTCGGCCCACTACACTAGGGTTGCCAGAACATTACGTATAATGGATAACATGAAGGTTTCTATACTAATGAGAAAAACTTTTTTACAGCGGAGCCTTGAGAATAATTTATGGTGCTCAATCGCGTGCATTTAGATGTATTTTGGACGGTCTGGATTTTGAAAAAATTATTCGCTAAAAGAATTTAACTCTTCGTGCGAATAATTTTTTAAATCTAGACCATTGATTGCCGAAACGGACGATTAAGATCACGTGAAGCCGTAAATAAGTTTCTCTCATCACTAACCTGCACAATTTTTTTGTTAGGGTTTAGGGTATGTATGGCATAGATTTCATGAAATGATTCGTGATTTTCCAATACAAAAAATAATAAATAATAAATTTAATACTTGTTGTCTTCCTTTCTTCCTTCCTTTTTTTTTTCTATCTTTGTTTTCCTAATATTTTTTCCCCCTTCGCAACCACAAATAAGAAAATCCAGACAGCTTAAAAAAATCAGTTTCACTGTTTCCTTAGCCACCCATTATTTCTTCTGGATCATTTATTTGTAAAAATTAGGCTTGGATAGAGTCTACGCAATGCCTATTCATGGTTTCCCCATAGTAGGCCTAATGCCTCCAGGCGCACATAACTCAACTCTCTGCATTTCCATATAATATACTAATCCGTTAACATACCTAATCAAACAAAAGAGAGATGTGGTACATTCTTAGGAGAGACGTGGAACACCCTTTAGTTGTTAACTCACTAATTTTCCACTAACCCTCCACTGATGTAAACAATATATATACACACACACACACATTAGTGTTTGCACGTGCCTACAGTATTACGCACCCTGGTTAGAATTGTCCGTGCCTACGGCACTTGCTAGTTTGTGGCTCAAATATTAGTGTGTAGTATGTGATCCTCTTCTTAATGACACGAAAAAGAATTATCCATACTTATGGCACTCCCCCAACTATATATTTAAGCTAGCTACAAAGAACTATCAATTTGTTTATGGAATTCCAGTAAATACTAGGTAAAAAGTTAAAACAAAGCAGCACATCAGTTAGTGTTCTGCATCAACAAAATCAGAAAAAATCTAAGCATATCAGTCAGTGTTCTGTATTTAACAACATAAGAGCAGATATAAACATAGTCAATACTCTGCATTTAACAACATAAAAGCAAATATAAGCACACCAGCTAGTGCTTTACATTATAAGGAAATACTTACGAATCTGAAGTATCGCAATTCGACATACTCTTTTCTTCCAATGCGACCTTCACTTTTTCTTCCATTTCACTTTTGTGCACCTCGTTACCTACAACAAAAGAGGTATATGAAAGGATTGAAATCTATATAGAAGACTGTGGCGTGTGCTATTTCACTTTTGTGCCAGTGCTCTACAAAATAAATATACACATGGCGTGTCCCCCGCCGTGTTCATGTTCCCATTTTTTTATATTAGAATTTCTGTATCCTCACGTCCGTATCCGTGTCTGTGCATCATTGTATCCAATTAACGTAGGTGGCTCATTTCAGTCAAGTAATTCATATGAACTTCCACCAAGAAAAATATAAAAGATGTTAGTCATTGTTAATGCTGCTGTAATACTTCAAAGGCAAAAATATATGCACATGCCTTAATTGTTCATCCAATCCCTATAATTCATCGAGCAAAGTTTGTCATAATACCACCCTTCATGCCCACTGCAGTATGATAGCAAGAAGTCTGCACATTCTAATAAGGCCATTCGGATGAAAGGGTCTTGCACATTTGGAATGAACACATCAAGCTCAAAAAAGATTTAGAAGCATTATTGGTGAGCCATTAGAGGTGGCAAATGGACGGGTGTGGGCGGGTTTGGACGGGTTGAAATAGGTTATGAGTTAAATATGGACGGGTCAAATAGTAAACGGGTTGCAACGGGTCGGATCGAATATGGGTTAAGCCAAACCCAAACCTGCCCGACCCAACCCGTTTTTTCCGTTTTTTTTTTTTTTCCCCTTCTCCCCATCACGGTTCCTTATCCGTGATATCTTTTTTTTCTTCTTTTGTTTTTTTTTTTAAATTATGAGTTTCGATCAAAAAATTTTACTTTTCCGATTCCTCTCGACGAGACGAATCAATAAGTTACAAAAATTTGAAGCAAAATTAACAAATATGAAAATCTTATTTGCGGACCATTCCGTAAAAAAAGTTTTACGGAGACCAATCAAACATGTCCAAAGTGTTTTTAGACGGTCCAAATTGAAAATCAATTATGACCGGTAACAATTAATAATGACCAATTATAATTGAAAATGAATCTCAGCTATTATTTGCGCGAATAGATTACTGAGATTGCGCCATATTCAACCCAACCCGACCCATTTTATTTGGCACAAACCAAAATTAGCATCCCGGCCGTTCGGCTAAATAAAAATAACGAGTTCGTGCTCGTGTATGATCCCTGTAGCCTTAAATCCATTGAATTGATTTGCTTTCGTAAAGAAGACGCCGAAGCCTTTCTAGATCAACTCTCTCTCTCTCTCTCTCCTCCCTTTCTTATTAGCTCCCCCTGTTTCTCTCTCAAACACCAAAAATGTCAAATTGCCCTACAATACCAAGTTACTAATGGTTGTACGTGGTAACGTGACTATTTGCTTTTTGAAGTTGTACAACCGAATCCCAATCATAAATGTTGCCTGGGAAATAAGCTGCCTATTTGATACTCTAATTTGGGTCTTTTAAGTCTAATCCATATTGAATCCATTTTTAACCTACCTAAAGTTATATAAATATACCCATATCAATTCATTATATCATATGGGCGGATTGGGTTGGGTTATAAGTGGACGGATTTAGACGGATTACAAAATATGGATTGAGATTGCCACCTCTATGAGCCATTCATTTGGAAGCAACTCGTAATTTGTTGTCGAGGACACCAACAGTTTCCTCACATAATTGCCTTCTTAAAAACATAATGAAGTAGGGCCAAAGGAAGTGAAAAAAATTAATGGAAAAAGAATATAGAGATTCAGCTTAAAGTCTCCAACAAACTCGATTTAATCCCATCGCTAACAATAGACTCTTCAAATCCCAGAAGAGTAGACAAAAGCAGGAAATAGAATCATACCACCAAATAGAAAATTCTGGATGATTTCCACAGAAAACAACAGATTTAAAATGACCGGATGATTTCTACATCTTCGATTTCATCAAAGTAGAGCCTGACATTCATAGTAAAAAAGGGAAAAAAAAAAAACACATGGTGGGCAACATGTCGTCTGATTATTCCATGTTTAGGAGTGGGCTACCTCAAAAAGGAAAAAAACACATGGTGGGCAACATGCATTTTAACAAACACATGGTGGGCAACAAAAAATACCTTTCAAGTTCAAGCTGCCCTCCACAGTTGCTGCAGTGTACAGCTCCAATGGCTTCTGCAACCTCCTTCTCTACCTCTCAAAGGTCAAGCCTTTCCCGGTCGAAAATCCTCAAGCGTTCTCTATGCCTGCAATTAAAC
>BPLS01031775.1:0-11781 GCA_019656275.1 Rhododendron kiyosumense | reverse complement strand
CACCGACAACGATCGATTTTGAGACCTCTGTCGAGGAGGAGTGTTATTTTTCGGATAATTTTATTTTAAATGGTCATAATATAATTTTGACTCAGAGGGTTTTCAATGGGCACCCTAAGAAAGCCATGAAACTAAATAAAAAGTTTTAGAATGTTCGTTGAATAGCCTTATAGACAAAAATATATTATGACCAAGTAGGATAAAATGATCATAAAAATAAAATCTTCGCAACCAGTGGAGTACTTAATTTTTTAATCACATTTTTTTAATATATTATATATTTAAAAAATATTGTGAAAAAATTAAGTGTTTTAATTTTCAATCCATTTGAACTGGTGCGAAGAACTTTTTTTTTTTTTGATAATTTTATCTTAAATGGTCATAATGAAATTTTGGCTCGAAGGGAAATTTATTATGACCAAGTAGGATAAAATTATCATAAATATAAAATCTTTGCAATGGTTCAACCGAATTGAAAAATGGAGCACTTTATCTTTTAATCGCATTTTTTAATCATGTTCGTTGAACGGCGTGTGTGAACGTGTGTACGTGGTGGGTGCCACCTAGGACAACTGTCATGACCCAAATCAGGCGGATTTGAATATCGTGACCGGCCAGTGAGTCTGTCGCACCAAAGACCTCATTTGCTCTCTTTTTAAAAAAAAATAGAAATAGAAATATTTGCGGAAGCGATCTATAAAAATAAAAGTCACTAGATTTTCTTTTTAATAACGGAGACATAAGCTACATTTTTTTGTTTCCCTTCCACTACATAACCGCGACATAAGCTTAATGGTATAGCTACTTGGCCCGTCCTACTATTTCTGATTACCTGAAATTAAAGATTTCAACAAACATAAGCCACTGCTTGTGTGAGATTTTGAATAATCGGGGTTACATGGCTCACCATGGAATTTTTAAAATCCTTTTTATCAGAGAAAAGCAGGAATCATAACTTCAGTTTTTCATGGCTTGAACTGTAACCAATACCATAACTTTAGCTTTTTATGGCTTGAGCTGTAACCAAAACAATTCTGTGTATAACATAACATATCATAACATAATAATATGATACCATCCAACGATTACCGTCGGGAGCGACCCCCAATGCACATACATTGAATTGATCAATTCAGTTGGACACCCGACTGTCCCTTTCCATTTCGCCCTTATAACACCGTTCCAACTAGTATTTTTAACGTCCCCTAGATTCCAGGGACATCGTTCAGATGTATCGATAATACTTTTTCATAAATTGTTCAAAACATCGTAACTTCATGGTATATTTGCTACAAAATAATTCAAATGTTAAATAAACATACTTTTGTAAGTCAAAAATATAATTTTCCGAAAATTCATGTAATAGGGATAATTCATAACTTACATTTCGATCCGTCCAACCTGACTTATGATCAACTACTTCGAAGGACTCGTACCTACTCACAAAATAGCCATCTTTTGTTACTACTGTTATTGATAAAATCTAAGCTAATATTCCTACTTTTGTTAGAGTTAATTAAAAATGCTTCTTGCTAATAAATCCGTGAGTTACCAATTGCATGATCCCTTTTATTTGCCGATAAGACTCCTAATTAATTTCACTCACAATGGCACCCATTTAACTATGGGATTTCAAATACTGCTTCCCTAAGAATATTATTATTTTTTTTATTGTTTTATGCAAATTTGTTAAAAGATAAAAGCAATTAGTACCAAGCGACTTCTTTTGCTTGTCAGTCCAAGTGTGAGTGTGCTATGACAATAGACTTGTTTTTCTATTTATTTCACCTTCTTTATTTCTTTATTATCTCGAGTCAAGCAATACTTCATGTGTCCAAACTGTTATTGCTCAAATGGGTCTCACCAAGTGAGCCTAAAATTTAAGCTCGAGTTCGTGTTCAATCCGACTACAAAACGAGTAGAGTCGAGCCACAAATTATGTGAGCAACTCGGTTTGTTTTTCAGCCCTAGATCAAACCCGATCACAATTTTAAGGGATGAACCATGTATGATTGATTTTGTGGGCCTCTGAACTGATTTGGTCCCGAATTGTTTTAATTTGACCTCAGCAATCCATGGGTCCATCTATTACTTCCTGACTCTGTGAATTAATTAGGTAAACAAAAGTGCAAGTGTGTGAGTGTGTTCGGCAGTGAGGAGAAAAAAAAAAGGAATACTCACCTCTTGCAAATCAGCCCTTTCCTGTATTTTCCTCCTTCTCTCTTCTACCTCCTCTCTCTCTCTCTCTCTCTCTCTCTCTTGGTGAAGATGTGTTGTACGTGGAGGGTCAAGTGGGAGGAAAAGTCTATTTATAGAAGGCCTTTGATCATATCTAAAGAATACTAGAATAATCTAGGATTATCTAACATAATCTAATAAAATCTAAATAGGATCTAAAATATTCTAGACATTCTTTAGGGATCTAAAACATTCCAGATATTCCAGATAAAATCTAACATAATCTAATAAGTGTATTTTCCAAAATCTAGAATATTCTTTAGGGATTTCTATCCAATTCGTCCTATAATAAGACGCTGACTCTTTTCTAGATTATTCTGTTTGAAACCCACGGTTCTCTACCTCGCAGAAATTTGTGCCTTATGCTCATGTCGCAATGATCTTAACATGGTGGGGCAATATCGGCAGAGCTTAATAAAAATCGACATATAAACAGAAAAATACTCTAATTTTTTTTTTAGACTTTACGTCATAACGAATATACTTTCTAAATCCTAACAGCAAGCGACCACTAAATGTTATATTGCTTATTATTAGCATTGAATATATATATTTTATCACCTTATTTATTTATTTTTTGAAGTCAGGGTGTTACAACAACGTGTAGTAGAGTAAAAACAAATGTCAACTACTAAAATAAACATGAGATTTTGTAGCATACAACAGGGATCTACTCCAACCCATCAATCATACGGGTGGGGAAGAACAAAACAAAAAAAGATAAATTAAACCATTTTATTTCATGGGGTAAACCTTCCTAATGAATCACTTGATGTCAATAGCACATGCCCTGTCTGAAGGCATGGTTAAAAATTGGGGATTCAAAAAAAAATAAAATTAAGGGCTTTGGAAGTCCTTAGCAACGTGTGATAAACTATAGGAGTTCACAATCTAAAAGTTACACTATCTTTTGTATTCTGCCATCTGATTTTTAGTGAAGTAAAAATATAGCCAACTGTCAAAACAAACACTGAAATTCTGCAACGCACAACAGAGGTATACTCCAAGAGGAACAAAGCAAACATATAAAATTAAACACTTCAATTAATTAATGGAGTAAACCTTCCTAATGAAATGCGATGTATCAAAATATTAATCCAACCTCAAGACTGAAGAACAAAATTAATATTGAGGCACCTCAAGAACATGATTTTGTACACCTTTCTTCATTATATTCATCTCACCAGAAGCATTTTCCATGAGGTGCATCAGCGCACCAAGATCATGGAAGGAAGTTCATATTGAAGCAGGGCCAACCTAAGTTTAGACTAAGCAAGCTCAGTTCCTTTTTTGTTGAGCTTCGACTTGCTTGGATCCGGATGAACTCACTGGTTGAGATTCCAGTGCAGGGACTTCAGAATTAGCGTCAATGGATCTAGATAGAGCATCAATAGCAACATAACATAATCTATGACAATTACTATGTCCCACAACTCACCCATTGGGAGACCCTCACTGCAAAATTCTTTTATCCATCCATGCCTCAAAGCTGCCCATGATTCCAAATAACATTGCAGCAATATATCTCTATGATTCAAAATTGACACAAGCAGGTAAAGAGATTTTTAACCTAAATTTTCCTCAACTTCTACGGTACAATGTTTATTCAATGGTCAGCATAATAAGCAATGTATGAGAAAAGAAAACACCAGCCAACAATAGCATTTTTCAAATTAATCACACAAAATGACAATCAAATGGCAGTATCCAAAGAGTTGCTTGGACTTCAACTCTAGGATAAATCAATATTGTGGATGAAGAAAATGAAAAAAGCTTACATTCGGGTACCCTCAAATACTACCAACGTCCATTATTATAGTGCATCCCTAGGACCTTGAATCTTGGGTCTGCGATTTAACATGGCGCAACGACGAAGGAAGCTTTTATACGGTGAAGCTGATGATGGACGGCGAATCGGCGATCCACCGAGGCGTCTTAATGTCCTTCCATTTGACAGCTCTGATCATGGGTAAACAGCAAGGGTGTCTTCACATACTACAGGTGGGTGATTTTCAAAGGACATAAGCATTCTGATTGGAACATTGGCCATGGTTGAAGCACCCCCTTGTACCTAAAACACTAAATACCTACGGTAGCTTGAGAATGCAAGCATGGGTACCTGTTTTATGTTCGAGACAGGTTCAAAACTTCTTATTCTGAATCCTTTACAAACAGTTTCGGCCCACAAAGGTTAAGTCGCAAGTAGACCAATCCAACTCTTTCCAAGATTTTTGATCAATGCGGGTTTTTAATGGGTTTGTAGATTGGTTGAATAACGACTAAATTATAAATAAATCATAGAGAAGCAAACAACTAAACAAACAAAAGAGAGTGCCTTCAAGAGTGCCTTCATGTAGAATAAAACCTTCCATTTTGCTTAGAATAACTCACCGATTGCCGCCATTTAAATCATCCGATGCTCCTCCCCTACCAAACCCGAGCCCCGGGCCCTTTAAAGATCTAATATCCAACATCCTGATGTCAGAGAACCAAAAAATGCCAAAATTACTGAAATTGAACAGTCAGAACAGAGTTACGCGACACCAACACCAAAAAAATGAGCCAAAAATACAAACTTTGAACAGAGTTATGTGAAAATGAATAATTAAACGTCTGATGGAATAAAATGAATCAAATAAAAACAGAGGCTCTAATGATAATGGTAATGCAAGACATTATGAAAAGATTAGATAATGGTATGGCAAGACTTGTTTTATCTCATAGGAATGTGAAATCCAAGAAGTGAAAAGAACCAATACAATGGCAAGACTGAGCTTTAATTGAAAACTATCGAGAACCAAAACTCATGTTTTCCATTCTGCAAATGGGCTAGAGAAAGTAAGAGCAAATCTAAGCACACGACATTCAGCTCTCGCTCAACATGAATAGCAACAACATTCCTTTTTTGAAGAAGTTGAACCTACGCATTTATAGTGAATGAAATACTTAATGACATCAAGCAAAGAGGAAGCATACTCAATAAGAAAAGAGTGAAGGAAGAATTAGTTACCGTTGCCCTTAAATCAATGTCCACCTGTCAATAGCAAAAAAATAACGTTGCGTCACAGTAAAATGGAATAAAGTGATTGTTATCGATTTGAAACAAACTTTTCTGGGAATATCATACCTGATCGAAAATGGTAATGTTGTCCATTAGTAGAAACGGCACTTCGAGATGTGCCAACGGGGTTCAACAACATTGTTGAACCATTAAGGAGAAATAGATCTGCAAAATGGATCATATGAAGGCACTAAAGCTTCAGATTAAGTTTTTTTCTGCCTCACGGTCATAAAACAAACCAAAAGCCAAGTAATATACTCAAACTCACATCCCTCCCCCCGCATATCCTTCTTTTACTCCCCCCACATGGCCCTTTTTGTTATACTTAAGAAAGAATCAGGTTTTTCTTTTAAATTGCTGTTAGAGCTATCTTTCTGCTAACTATCTATCCTGATGCATGATGGGGCATGTGGATTATAAAAACCGGAGTTGGGAAATTTAATAATGTGGAAGAAGATTGTGAGAAAATGAACTCTTTCGTACCGATTAAAAAAAAGAAAGAACTCTTTCATCTACTAATGAGGGAAAATGAAGGTCTACTCAAGCACACGAATAATCAAACACCTACGGTGCATATGTTTATTTCAAAAAAACATTCAGGATGAGCCATATATTACACAAAAAAATATTCCACACAGATGGTTGAGAGAGAGAGAGAATCGTAAAACCTTTGCTCTAATCACCGATGAAAGGCCACCCATTCATATGGAAAAACACTGGTTTCCCACCACTCACAATACCAAGAAAAGAAGAAGAGCCTAATGTGATTTTCAGAGAACCAATCACAAAAAGAAGAAAGTGTGTGATGGCATTAAATATATATATATATATATATATATGTACCTCTCATCCTTTACGGAGTTATTGTTGTTATTGGTGTTGATTTGAACTCCATAAATGATGATGACAGAAAAAATCATAGTACTTGCTCCGTTTGGTGCAAACACTTGATTCGAATCACCGGAAATCCCCACGGCAACACCTCTGTTGCCGAAGTTTCACCGCCAAAATGGCCTACTGATCGTGACTGAAGTGGAATTGATCGTCCGCCGTCGATGCCGAGAGGTCCCACGGGGACTTGAGGGTTTGGTTGGAGGGAGAGAGAGGGAGTCGACTGAGGGAGGGGAGGGATGCGGACCATACGGTGGGTCGATTGAAGAGTGAAAGAGAGTCACAAGAGAGAGGGGGACTAAGGGAGACAGAGGGAGAATGAAATGGTGCAGCTAGGGTCCCGGAGCGTGTTTCAAATTTTGATAGCCCTCGAATGGATTAGGTATTTACCAGAATGCCTTTTGGAGATGAAGGGTAGAGATTTATGTAGGCATGAAGATAAATCTAGAGCGTTGGTTATCTTTTGGATTCAAATACAGCTCTGTTTTATTAGATACTAGCGCATGCCCGTGCCTTTAACAATCAGCACACTCAAATAAATGCTAAACTCACATGCTATTTATGTACAGCTCGAACAATCAACACACACAAATAAATAATGAAATCACATGCACTTTTATCAACCAGTCCAACAAATTCAACTATGTGACAAACAATAATCCATCATATCCATTGACATGTTTGAATTAGCAAATAAAGAAAAAAAAAATTAAATCCCTAACTTTTCCATAAACAAACTCAAACGCATAAAATTTGATCCAATAAAAAATCTCCATCTAAAATACTAATAAAAAAAAAAATGATACACATCAATGAAAATACGTACCTCGAGGAGACATCTAAAAAGAAAACATAAAAACATTATATTCACAAAAAAGAGTCAAATGATAAAAAGAGGACACAGAGGGTATCCCTATAAAAATCTGTCCACAAACACAACTAATGTCGAACGTGTCCAAACATGATTGGAAAATCCTATGGTGCAAGGCCTTGCAAGGCACCCTATAGAGCGCACATGGACCATCGATCTTGACAATGAATAGTTGAGATATGATTTTTAATTATGATCGGTAAGAATCATTTATTACCGGTTATAATTAATTTTTGATCTGGATCGTTGATTGATGAGATCAACGGCTGTGCGCTGCACTACAACTCCTATAAGGCACTCCACCCTACAGGATCCCCGGGTCCGTCCAAACATCTTCACCATAAATGTTCGAAACGTCTTTGTATCCATTTTCTACATGTCTTTGAAATATTGTTGGTACACATGATTCTAGTTGTTCCTATAAGGTATTGTTCACTTATATTTTCTTCGAGCTTTTGCAAGGCTCGATATGTCTTTATTTTTTGCTGAACAATATTTTTAACCGGGAAGCCATCCCTCTGGCGTTTAGTTTCAAAATCGTGTACAACAGTCAACACATCTAAGCGATTACTTCGCACAAATGTAAAGGAGGCATCATGAAAACTTGCATAAAATGTTAAAGTCACCATTTGGCCCTTAGTAGCAGGATCCTTCTAAAATGGGTGCGCTCCCAAGACGGGAGCTCGAATCAGCGCTCCCAAGATGGGAGCTTGACGGGAGCTCGCTCCCAACTAACATGGGAGCTTATTGGGTGATTAAGGCAACTATTCTCTTATTCTTAAGGGAGTTGTGTCATTATGAAAATAAAAATATGAAAATCTTATCACTCAAGAAGTTTTGCAAATTGAAAATATCTTAACTTCCTATAAGTACCCTTTAAGATCATGAAAATTCTCATAAGTAATCACTTTTCCTCAATGGTTAAGTATTTAAAGATACTTTATATATGTATTTATATGAAATCTATATACGCTTCTTAGGCGCTCCCAACCTTAGGAGCTTCTAGGTGCCTCCGCTCCCCCGCACCCGCTCCCGCTTCGTGCTACTAAGATTTGGCCTCACAAATTTGGCCATTAACATGGGTACGTTGGCTGGCTGAAAATGGAAGGAATGGGGTGTCTAATTCAATGTTGTTGCTGTAGGAGATAATTTGGGATGTGGTGATAATGGCTGCCTCTAACGCTGTCCACCCGTAAACACTAAATCAAGCTTGTCAGAGGTGCGGTCCAAGTGATCGAAACTATCGGATAATATTTTTAACGGTCGAGAAAAGTTTAACAGCATGGACTCTCTGCAATTGGAGAATCCGCCTCCACACTGTCTCTCTCCCTCTCAATCATTCATTCGGCCAAAGAAGTATAAAGAAGGAAGAAGACCGTGGTGTTGATGATGATGATGATAACTTAATTCCTTTCCCTCTCTCTACCCATATCTCTCCCTCTCATTTTTTCTTTCTACCGAAAATAAAATTTTCACCTCCACAAACATGGTTTTTTTTTTCATTTCAAAATGGAAAAAAAAAATACCATTTGAGAAGCAACTTACATCGGTAGATTACAAATTAGGTAAAAAATTTGTGGAAGGCTAAAAAAAAGAGAATTAAAGAAACATTTGAAAGGAAAAAGAATTAACAACTTGCACCAACCACTCAGATTATATTGTACTCAAGATTTTTTTGAAGTCGTGCCTTCATCATCATGCCCAATTTTTCTCTATTCCGTTGGAATGGTTGCCTTATATTTTGTTTCCAAGATAGAAAGGAAATTTGAAGATAGAAATACGTAAACCTATCTATCATAAGAGTCATATATTGTTTCCAATCCAACAGTGGAAAATATTGTTTCATACTAATAGTCATATTCAATCAGATTTGTATTTCCAATCCAACAGTGGAAAATATAAACCACCCTCCCATATTATATAAATAGATTAGCGAATGCTCGTGCCTGAAGGCACGAATGGATGTGACGTAATATTGTTTCAATTGACAACGCCAACCAATGAAATCAATAACTAATGCCTTGTTCTTTTCACAATTCAAAAAGAATTTTTCAAAAAATTCTCCCTAAATTCTCCCTACTTCCAACATTTCTCTCTATCTCTCTCCACTTATTACCCCTACTATTTTTCAAAAAAAATTTCAAACTCCAATCCAAACAAAGCATAAATCCTGATCAACGAATCAAATTTAAATCAATCAAATCAAATTTAACATGCAAAATGGAAATGAACCACCAAAACATGTGTTAGGTCTTTTAAAGATTTAGCCACAGAGTATTCCCAAAAAGAGAAAGACTAAAGGTGCATAAGTGAATAAGTTATGAACATGTATTTTTTGCTCCCTTGACATTGAGGTATTTTTTTGCGTCAAGTCGTCAACACATTTAAATTCGTAACACTCAATTTTTCTACAACTTACCGGAACATTGGAATAATTTTATCAAACAAATTCTTATGCATCCAAGTTGTGAGTGGGGTATTCAAGTCACTCCTATAGAATTGCTCACACCATTCCTCTGCACCTATATTGATATAAGTTGAAGTATCCATTTTTAGATCATTGTAAAGTCCAAATTCAGATTAAAAAAAAAGGGGCATGCAGTGCTTTCTTATACTTCAAATGATACCACTTAATAAATGTTAAACCAGATATCTCAAAAGAATTGATGATAAGAACCGAAGAAAACCAAACTATGAAGCACATTAGAAGGAGGTACCCATGATAAGTACTGTTTGTTCAAACCCCAACTCATGAAAACGAAACTTGAAAATTAACAACACATTCCATTCTAAAATGAACTTACCTAGAAAGAGAAACTTTAGGGTACCAGATCAAACCAGTTTAGTAGTTACTACCAACTTCAACTAAAAAATAAAAAAGTGTCTAACTCATTGTTAATGATGTCGTGATACACACACACCTGCCTCAAATATTTATGCAATACCTCTAGCTCATTGAGCAAAGTATGCCATGACCCACTGCCCTTCATGCCTACTGCTTTTTATAAGCTAAACATTACCATGTTAAAACCAGACTGCTGCTATGAGTTGGTTTGTACTGAAATTAAAATAAGTGTCTACATTTTTGTAGAAATCTGTGTCCATGAGCATGCTACAAAGCAATGGATGATAAAATCAAAACTAAGCTATTCTCACAGCTAGCTGTGTTGGAATTTCAAAGGTCCTAAAAGGAAAATGAAGTCTAAAACTGAATCGTAGTAATGGTGAATCAAATAAATAATTTATTTCTCACTTTTCCCCCACCCTTTTCTACTTGAAACAATTAGTTCTTTGTACATAACTACGATTGAATGAAGAGGAAAACATTCAATTGATCTTTGGTTTTTTGGCAATGCGCATATGGCTTGTTCACAACTAATGAGTAATGACATAGTACCTCTTGAGCCACCAACCATCTAACCTCTTTGTCCTTCAATCGTCCAACAAATTCATTTTGTTAAACAAAATGGCAACTTCCTGTCCGGTGGAACGCAACCAATGCAGAAAACATATAATAAAACCCAAAGCCACACAATGGAAAGAGAGGCAATTCCAGCACAGAAAAAAGGAAACAAGCAATACAAACGAATATATCTCATATAGAACTCTAAAATGTTGTTAACCTCGTTGAATAGAGCAATCAAAAAGTATGCTAACCAGAAAAAAGACTATACTAAGTCACATCAACAAATACACGTGTCCTTGGAGTTGAGGTACGTATTAAACCTAGACTTACACAACCGTCTCATACCGATAAAATGGGTGAAGAGGTCAATCCAATGTAATACACAAATGCAAAAAGTGGAAAAGGGATTAAGAGAATTAAAAAGATGTAAAAGCATAGAAGTCAAAATTCATGTTCACGCTAAAATAAACATACCCATATAACTAACGATGAAAACTCCAACTCCAAATAACAAACAAAACCCATGATATAATCAATATTCTTAACAAAGAAACCCAAAAATTAAGTACCATTGAGTATATTAGGAGCCCGAAGTTAACATAACTACGGCAAAGAAGATTTTTTTTATCAGTTAGAATTACTTTTACACTAGTGATCCTTGTTTCGCCTTTCCAAAATGGAAGCATTCTTCGACTGAGCTTTAGCCACTAAAAAAAAATTTGTTGGTAACACTTATGTTAACTCAAAGCCAGAGTATGTCAACATTAACAACCAAAAGCCAATACTAATACCATAACCAAAAAAAAAAGAAGTTAAGAGAGCACTTTACCTAAAGGGATCTTTGATCATACCACCACAATTCCATAAGAATAGGAGCTTTGCAAGAAAGATCGGTGGTGGAACACCGATCATCCACAAAAAGCACTTCCACTCTTTCCATGTTACCTTTACAATGTAGTATCAACACAGATTGTTAGAGTGCTAGAAAACGCGAACCTCTTGCAACTCCAAAATAATTATCACGCAGGGGGAAAACACCTTAATCAACAACCAAGCCTCACTTTCAAATCTCAAGACAAAAGCTAAAGGTGAGGGAGATGCCTACTTGTCTTGAGGTGATTCACTTGACCGGTCTAAAATTCATTAACCCAGGTCGTTCTCAACGTGCCTGTGGTTTTAATGGTGGGGTTCTATGGCTTATTCTCCTGCAAAGCTTCATGACACAATTGTCATTGCATTACTTGGAAAAATACTTGCTCCCTCTCTCCAATTTCCAATCCTAACAACATACAATCACCTTTCAAGTATTTCCAA
>BPLS01031773.1:0-22600 GCA_019656275.1 Rhododendron kiyosumense | reverse complement strand
TCCTCAGCAACTTGCTTTGCTTTAACATTTTCTGCTTCTTTCTGAAGGAAAAAAATACATCAGAACATAGTTTCAATTAACAATCAAGGTGAAAACTCAGGCTTATTATAACAGGTGCACCAAGAACATTGACACACCTGAAACGTTTGAGTTCCGTGAAAAAAAAATGCTGAAACAAAGCAATATAAGGATTGACATTGCCATAATCCCATCACAGCAAAAACCAAAAAAAGAAAAAATATTAAACAGGATGCAGAAAAAGAAAATAAAAACAAAAACAAATTAAAGAAATAGAGACAAGGGAAAAAAGAAAAAAGAAAAAAAAAAGACCACAATGTAATTAATATCTCCGCACAAGAATGACAGTGCAGCATAATGTTAAGTTCAAAGGTGTGCTTCCACAGAGACACTAGTGCAATGCTGTTTATTGCCAGAGCATATACCACTAATTCTTTGTTGTTTCCTTGTCTTTCAAGAAAAGGATAAATGTTACCATGAGGAAAGAAATAAACAAGCCGCAGCATCACTGCAACTCTTAGATGAATACAATCCACTAAAACTCTTAAAGTGTTAAGACTCTGCCAGTTTTAACAGTGACCTCACTGACCGGCAACTGATTTAACCAATAAAATACAGAACTTCCTAAAGCACATCCAAATCGGTTGAAAAAAGGTTACTCTCTCGAATGATAACAAAGAGATAAGCCTGTCCTCATATCACAGTTCAAGCAAGGTTGCGCAAGGTTGCTAAACTCCAGATCTTCATTGAATCTGTGATGCTGTTCAATAATCATATTATAGACTCAAACTGGTGATCACAATTTCTGTAATGATTAGGAAGATTGCAAACGTTAAACAAATCATGCATTCAGCTTTTTGGCTAAAAGCGCACACACAAAACACAGGTACGAACAAGAGACACGGAATTTTAAAAAACCAACAGACAAACCAACTGACTGACTCACTAATCATCAACAAACCCCTTCAACCTAAAATATAACCCAATAAAGACCATGTGAAATACACAACAATCATTTTCCCCAGGGTGTCTGCGATGCATCCGGAGTATATGAGCCGTTCCCTAGTTTGTCTAACAAATAATGCTCATAACAAGACTCCATGTGGCATGTCCCCACGCTAACCCTGTTGTGTTCGAAATTTTATAGTCTATAACACATGTCAGATACTGTAACAACGGCAGTGAAGAGACTGTGCTTCATTGCTAGAACATAATTAACGTAAGTTTGGCTTAATTCCCCACATAAATTGAGGTGCACATAGACTTGCCAACGCGTGCACCTAGAGAAAATCACACAAAAGGGAAAGATTCTATTGGAGACAGTCTGGATTTCAAGCAGCAGTTTTTTGCTGGGATAGCTCCTACAACCATCCTGCCTCACAAATTTACACCTAAATCAAATGTGATGCAGCTCAACGAGAAAGACAATCCCAGTGTGAGCAGCAACGCACTAGTTAGCAGTTGTGAACAAAAAAGTCAGCTCTTGAATCAAATACTTAGTCTTTTCTGGTGTTTAAAACTTAAAAGTAATCAAGGGCTGTTAACATGTCCAAACTTGAAAAGAGCTAAAAACCTAATATTGACTCTATAACACCAGAAAACAAACCAACATGGCTCTTGCTTCAGATAAAGCATACTCCATGCCCTAAGAACACTCAAAAGTCAAAATCCATAGCATATTATAGCCTAATTCCGCTATTCCCTGAAGAGAGAAGAAAAAGACAAACAGCAGAAAACATAGACGCACATGCAGAAACAGCAAGAGACTGTGGAATTGAAAAAAAGTTAATGCATGCTATCAATTCCTGTGTTGGGCCAGTCCATACGGAGCTTTTTCCTTGCTTTAATTGGGCCACCGCTAGTGGATGGTGGGATTGATTCTCCACATTAGTCAGTTCATTGGGGCCAGATACCGAGTGACAAAAAAAAGAAGAGATTTTTACCTCTAAGTATAGAAAAGTGAAACTTAATTCCCATTAAGGAGAGATGGAATACTTAATTACCACTAGATCCACTTTTACAAAAATACATTTACCATTAATGGAAGTGTCACCCTAGGGTTTTAGGGTACCCTAGGGCCTAGGGTTTAGGTTTAGGCAGTTTCATAGGGGTTTAAGGGTGCCCTTTCCTATTATAGGGTTTTAGCGGTTTAGACACTTTCATAGGGTACCCTAAGAGTTTAGGCATTTTTATAGGGTACCCTAGGGTTTAGGCACTTTTATAGGGTGCCCTAGGGGTTAGGCACTTTCAGGATTTAGGGTTTTAGGCACTTTCGTAGGCTTTCAGTGTTTCATTAATTAGAGGAGAATTGGTGGGAATTACTTTCTATTTTCTAGACCTAGAGGTAAAAAGCCCCAAAAATAAATACTGAAAAAAGTAAAAGAAGTGTTTTGTCTCACCATAAGTTTTTCAGCTTCTTCATGCTTTCCTTTCAAACGAAATTGCAAAGCTTTTGCGGCCAATTGGTTTGCACTCAATCCCTCGTTAACTGTAAAAGATGCACTAGGTAACAACTCTGACTCTACTTTTCTCTCTCTGTTTGGAGAGCCAACAGAACCACCGGGTTCATCATCCTTCTGACGAGTAACTTCATTCATAAAGCTTCCATCATTTGCAAACCTATTTAAGCTTGACAATGCACTAGAGATAAGGCCGGAATCCTTAGAGGACATGGTTTGCCTTTTCTGCTTGCCCCAAGATAAAGAATCATGCAGTTTAGGCACTTTCATCTCCGAACGTCGGCAAGATACATCCCGCATGCTTTCTCGGTCCGTATTCTACATATAAGTTACAAAATACAAGTTAAAAAGAAGAAAATATCTTTGTACCCAAATAAAAAAAAAACAAAGAAAGAATATCAACTTACTTAAAAAAAGAACCAAGATTAGATGATTATTCTAAACAAAATGAAACACACTTGGCCAATGTATGACAAAGCTTTTGGCATGCATTGCTTTATTAAGATCTAAGTACCTTGCCAGGTATCTTTTCATTGTGATCCTCGACAACTGTTTGGTGTTCCCCCGTTAAGCCCCTCTTTCTATTGTGTATGGCATGGAGGTGAGCACGAGATGAAGCAGCTTTACGAGATGCCACAGAAACCGCTAGCTGACCCACTGATCCCCACCGCTCTTCCACAACCTATACAATTTGAATGGATCGCATAAAATTGGTAAATGCTTAGATATGCTAACTTTTTTAAGTCCAAAATATACAAGATCTTACCTCCTTCAAATTCCGTCCTTCGCGGGCCGCCTGCTCTTGAGCACGCTTCAAGGCTTTTAATCTCCAGCTGGCACCCCCATCTCCAACAACAGAAGATGACACCCCAGACTTTTTCCCGTCTTCATCTTCTGGATAACCAGATCCATTATTCTTCAAATATGGATTCAATTCTCTGGGATGTTCTCTCTTTATCTGCCCCAATGAGCAAAAATTGTTTAAGTCACAAAGAATCAGCGTGTGCTCTTGTATGGGAAACAGCAAAAGAAAAAAGAAAAGGCTGGTCTAAATAGGATAGAGTCATAGACGTCTCAGGGATGATCAAAGTAGCCCCTCACTTTCCTAACCAATGAGGTCTGCCTCAAAATAAAACCCAAAGGCGAAGTAGACAAATTCTCCATCCTCCTAAAACATCAAAAGTTATGATATTTTCTCCTCCATCCAATTTCCACTAGGATAGGTGTGACAATTCACTGAAGGCGATTCAAGTGCAATCATAGAGCAAAATTCAGGACGAACAGTGAGGCTTTAAAACAAAGTTGACGGAGAGGGCATACCTCCTCAGCCTGAGGTTCCTCTAGCTGATCTGAAGTTGTTGCAGGCTCTCTCTCAATGTTGTCTTTTGGTCTAAGCATCCACTCTAATCCCATTTCCTTTCTCACAGTATTGCTACTATCTAGGGACTGAGATCCTCTGCCATCACCTACAGAAAGATGTTGAAACAACATGCTTTAAGTTCAAAAACTAGAAACAAAAATGCCTATTTTGACTGAAATACTACAAGAAAAGTGAGTACCAGTCAAGTCATCTCCCATAGACTCTATTTCACTCCCTCTTTGACTACCCTTCTTCCTTCCATGGGTTTTGCTTCCTTTCAGATGCTTATCTTCTCTACCACTGCGGCTATCCTTCTGTTCATCATCAGAATTAGACAAAGAAGAGTCTTCAGATGAATAATCCTTTCTCCCATTTCTTGACTTCTTCTTTGACCGGTTTCTAGCTTCATCTTCCGAGGAATCCCCGTATCGTTTCTTCGCTTTTTTCTTATTCCTACGTTTCTTTTCATCTTGGTCAGAGCCGCTCTGACTTTCTTTTCCGCTAGAGTACTCATCTGAAGAATACCACTTCTTTTTATTTCTAGATCCTTTTCCTATTCTTTCAAGGTCATCATCTGAACTACCATGTCGATAACTTTTCTTTTTCCTTCTACCTCTTTCCTTCTTACCAACTGGATTCTTTCTCTCTCTTCTAGAATCATTCAAGTCTTCATTTTGTGCCTACCACAAAACTTAAACCATCAATACCAACAAAAAAAAAAAAAATTGCTGTTGAGTTTTGATAAATAGGAAAACCATAGGAGCATTAAGAAAATAAACTTATTGAGTGAATTAGCTCGAGGCTCATTACAAATGAAACAAAGCAAACTGAGGCTTTACCTTATCAACCTGATCCCGGGGTACGAACTTCAACCCCGAAAGCATCTTCTGTTTTATTTACTGACAGGAACAGGATTTGGGCAACAAAACTAGTAAAAGCTGTCCTGAAGAATCAAAATAAAGACAACGAAGAAGAAAGAACATTAGGAGCATGCACAATTCAACATAAAAACTGTGGCAGCACAGAATCTCATAATCTCAAGGAATAACAACTAGATGGAAATCCAATTCAAAACATACAGCATCTCCAGCTTTTACTCATACCTCCACTCAAATTTGAGTAAAAGCTTTATTTGGGATGAAACACTCCACTGGGCAAACCCAAATCCAAGCACAAGTTTGAGAAAAAGCTTTATTAATGGCGTGGTTGCAAAATTGGGAGGAAAAAGATAGCCTTTCAGAACCAAAACTTGGAGATGCTCCAAGACCATCTCCAGCCCTAACTTGTTTTCTAGAATCAGAACCAAACTATGAGTGAAAACCTCCTAAATTTCACTCCATCCTTGACCCACATGATTGAGTTTTACTCGAATTTTTACTCAAATCAAGGGAAACTGCAAACAATTGGGGCCGAAAGTAGCCCACCCTCAAATTTAACTTGGTTCCAGTGTACGGAAATTTCGACAATTCAAAGCTTTTACCTAAGTAGTGGAGTTTATGAACAAAATTCTTTTTTCAGGGAAACGAATTCTCCTTCAAAACGAACCTAATGAATTGAGGAAGAGAGAACGGAGAGAGAAGAGGATAAAGAACTTACCGAGTGAGCGAGAGAGAGATCCCGTTTCAAACACGACGAACACCAGAACCGAAGCTCCACTATTCTTCGTGTAGCATCTCACCCTAATATTTGGCTTGCCGGAGCAGGTGATAGAACTGGAAAATTACTCGCCGTGAAATAGTGAGACTCGTAGGTGGGTTTCCCCCTTTCCAGTTTCCGTTTCCGTGTTTGAGTAAGGTATCGCAAGATTTTATCAATAGTGCCCTAAATAAAATAAAGAGTTTTTTTTAAAAACATCCCTCCAACTATCCACCAGATTTTTACTTAGTCCTCAAACTATCAAAATGTTTTATTTAGTCCTCCAACTATTGGCTTGCATTTTATTTAGTCCTTCCGTTAGAAAGTTAACTGCTACGTTAGAAAGTTAACGGCTTTTGTTAAAAAAAAAAAAATTCCAACCACCAATTTGCAATCCTATAGAATAGAAATGTGATTATGAGAGCCTTAGAGACAAAATTTGATTATGTCTCTTTAGAATAATATGATCAGAATAATAAGATCTTCACACTCATATTCATTAAATGAAAAGTTAGACAATTGGATCAAACATCTATAGGTATTGTGTAAATTGTGTAAAGAGTGAGATGGAGAGTTTAAACGGTGGATAGATATGAGATTATTGAAATTGAACGTGGGTTAGGATTGGCGGTCGAGGAAACTGAGCAGTGAGAATTACAAGAGAATGCAGCAGGTTCATTTCGGAAAATAACTTACGGAAAATTTAAGAGTAAGTCATTTTCATCCAATTGATGGAAAATATTTTTCTCATTTTTTACACAACCAAACACCGAAAAATAGGTAAAACATTTTACCGGAAAATATTTTACATCCAAACAAACGAAGCCTAAATGTAAAATATTTTTTCAAGGGCCCAAGTTAAAAATCAGTTCAATCCAATACCTATAGATATTTGATCCAATTGTCTAACTTTTCATTTAATGAATATATGTGTGAAGATCTTATTATTCTGATCATATTATTCTAAAGAGACATAATCAAATTTTGTCTCTAAGGCTCTCATAATCACGTTTCTACTCCATAGGATTGTAAATTAGTGGTTGGAATTTTATTTTTTTTTAACAAAAGCCGTTAACTTTCTAACGTAGCAGTTAACTTTCTAACGGAAGGACTAAATAAAATGCAAGCCAATAGTTGGAGGACTAAATAAAACATTTTGATAGTTTGAGGACTAAGTAAAAATCTGGTGGATAGTTGGAGGGATGTTTTTAAAAAAAACTCTAAAATAAATTAGCACTAACGAATGACAAATAATAATAAATAAATAAACTACAAAAAATCACTCATTTAATCCCTCAACTTTTTGATTGGAACCAATTTCGTGTCTTAACATTACCGGATTCCCTTTTTTTAGACGAAAAAGTTAATGAATTCTCCAATTTTGTCTAAAATTCCATTTCTAAATTATGCTCCGTTTGTCTCCTCCGTCCATAAAGGTGTAAACTATGCTCTGCTTGAGTTTTAAAAGACCAATAAGTGACTTAATGGACTAAACTGGATATATTAAAATCATGGGACAGGTGCTTGGTTTAATAAAACCATGGAAACAACCTAGATCTTCAGCCCTGCCTTTAATAAAATCAAAATTTTAGACAAGCTATTCCTTGCATTTTTGTTTTCTTTCTAAACGAATTCCATCAAATATGATTAAAAAAAGAGAAAGAAGCCAAAGAAATACTTTATTTTGTTTTTTAATTAATATTCCCCAAATATGGTCAGTATCTAACTTTTAAGTTTTTCTAGATAAACCCCACAAATTAAAAACCAAAAGTACAAAGTACAATGTAAAACAAAATAACAAATACATCCCTATTTTTCTTAAATTAAGGCTTCTACCTTATTTTTTATTTTCATTTTTAGATTGTGTTAGTTTTCCACCACACTGGTACGGTTGAAAGACAAAATATAAATCCCACCTCAATAAACAGTGAAAAGAAAATTTTGGGGGCACCATATAGCCGTGCCCATGCGCTGAATAATCTCATGGACTAGGCCATTGGAAAATCAATACATCTACAATCACAAACACTTACGCACAAAACCTCTCACATTAATGCGTGAGAGAGTTTGCGTATAAGTGTTTTTGGTTGTCGAAAATTTTTGCAGCATTTCAATCAACAATCTAAAAATAGACTGTTTCGTTCAGAACGGGCGTGGACACAGTTAATAAAGCGTCCTCTTTAAAAAGCGTGAACTCATCCAGAAATCAAAATATTCTGCAGATTGAAAACTCAAAGGACCCTTCTTCTGTACAAGAACAACAAGAAATCAAATCCTACAATCACCCCATTACTCAAAACAAGAAGTTAAACTACAACAAGGTGCCGCGCAGGTAATCTACGAAAAACTGACTAAGGAGCTCAGGCTCAGCCAGTGAGATGTCTATTTTCTCTTTCTGCCACGAGGTTTAATTGAAGAAACATTCTTTGAAGTGCCAGTGAGCTTCACTGTAGACTCTTCCTCGCTGTTTTCATCATCACTTCCATCAAAAGTCTCGGTTTTGTCGGTTGATTCATCCTCTTCTTCTTCAGGCAATTTTCCGGATTTTTCCTGTTTTGAAAGTCGGTCTCTAAGCTCTCTAAGTTTTGCTTTCTTTGAATTCAATACCCCAAGAAACTGGAACAAAATAAAAGGACTTGTCATTCTAATGTTTCCAAAAGCAAGAAATAAACAACTGCTAAGGCAAAAAGAAGACATTTTTTTCGACTGTTAAAAAGTGGTAGAATTGGGAAAACCAAAACAAAGAATCTAACGACTCACAACAGTCAGATGCTTCAACTCTTCAATTTTCTCTCTTTACTTGCCCTGATCCTTAACCCAAATACCGCCTTAGGCTTCCCAGTTTGGTGGTCCCATATTAGTGCCTATCGTGATTTCTACAGGACTAAAGGTCCCGCCTCACCATGGACTCCCCATGTTAGGCACTCGGATAGCAGTTTAGTGGGAGATTGTGTATCGCCATGCGGATTAAAACTACGTCGAGGACAATTATGTGAGATCTCATCACCTAATGCTGCTGCATTGGGATTCAAGGACAGGGAATCAACTCAGGGGCCATATCCTACTTTTCTAATCCTGTTGAACTTCACCTTGGGAATTGAAGCATTCATGTTCACCAAGGTGAGGCAAGATAGGAAAAGAGCTGAAAGCCTTCAAAGTCCCCTCTCACACACACATTAGATTCCTGAGTAACATCAGTGTGCTCTAAGTTTCGAGGTGGTGAAGGAATCTGAAAGTTAGGCTACCGGAGTCTAACAAAAGATATACTAGTATACTACCCTTGAGCCTTGAAAACAACCAGTCACCAACATGTGGTGCTTCAACTAGAATATATATTACTTGTGATACTGATCCTACTTGTTTCTGCTGTTGCTCTTCTCTTGTTTATAACCCCATCAAAAAAAAAAAAAACTAGCCAACATAGTATACCACTTATGCTCCAATTTCAGGAAGCACATGAAAGGTCGAAAAGAATGTGGGTTAGTGTAGACCACACACCTTCGCATAGATTGCATCTTCAAACTCTGTCTTCTCATTGCTGAATCTCTCACTTTGTGCTAAACACTTCTCAGCTTCTACTCTTAGCTTGTCGAATGATTGTGTTTTCCATACAACTTCATCCTGTATATATCGGACAGGAATAATCAGATCAAGGCAGAATGCAACAGCAGCAACACCATATTAACCCAAACTGGAAAGGAAATTACACAAAAGAACCAATAAAGAAGAAGAAACATCAAATAAGTATTTCCAAAGTTACATTGAACAAGCTTCGACACAGCAATAAATAGGATTCAGATTCCAGCAATAAATAGGGTAGTGGGACCAAATTCCATTCCTCGTCAAAGGTTTGGGTTAGCAAAAGCCTGATATGTATCTAAGCACTCTTTTATGACTGGTTGCCTAGACAACATGGCACCACGGGCACAATTTTGCAGTTTCAGTGGAGTAACTACAAGTCTACAACTACAAAACAAAATGGGGGGAAGGTCAGTTTAGCTAGGATGCCATGTCCAAAAAGTTGGAGCCGCTAGAAGACAACAAAGTTCACAAGCATATCTTTCATTTAGACATTCACAACTATTTGGAAGGATGTAAAGTATCTGGAATAAAATCGAGAAAACCATATTACAGCAAATGCATTGATAAAAAACTTGGGAGAGGTTGAGAACCATGCATAATCTTACACTTAGTCGCACATTTGCGTCCATGAGAAAGTCCAAGATTCCTGCTGTAGTTTCCTTATCATTGGGTGAAGCCTTACATTTCCATCGCCATTCTAGCTTAGTTCCTTCCTTCTCAAATGTCCATGACAACTGCATAAAATTACACAATGAGTGAAACTATAATTAGCATTTATGAGCAACAAAAGAAATCAAAGTCTTCCAACATTAACAATCTTCATTGAGCTCAATGATGGAAACATAATTTTGTCCACAAGGGACCTTATGACAATCCAAGGCAAAGATACTCATAAATTGCATACATGTTTCTTTTGTTTAACAAACTAGTTCTAGTCTAATTATTGTCTCATAGCCACATTTAAACCACTAAAGGTAAAGGATACTAATTCGACATGAACTTCATGTTTAACAATATACTACAAGCCCTAATTCTATAGACACAAAATTACGCATTTTCACCTTCAGCTATGGTTATTAGAGGCCAACTACATTTAACCTTGTTTGCTTCGTATTATTCCCTTCGTATTTGCATGTTATTATGTCATATTTGTGTTCGATGATTCAATCTTCATTATGGAACCTAATCATTGGGGCTTCAGAGTAAAAAAAAACTTGGCAGTCCAGAGTCCAGACAAACACGTACATAACCCCTTTGTTTAGCAAAAGAAACTTAATAAAGCCCAATTAAGCTAACATGATTCACAAACTTGAAATTCCAAGATTGGCCCAAATTTCAAAAACACGGATTAAGAATTTTCACCAAATACAAGCATAAGGTAAGTTACATGCAACAAAATCCAGTGAACAATAAAACTAATACTTCATCAACAAACCTCATAAAGACTAATCTACATAAAAACCTTAGTAACAGGAGCTCCTAAAGTGGTCCCACTCCCACCTTGAGAGCTCGCTCCCAACTAAGGAGCTTAACGGGAGCTCACTCCTTATGAAGATGGGAGCTTTTGTATGCTCTTTATGTAGATAAACAAAGATTTATTAATTGGTCTTTAATGAACTCGTATAGGATGATATATCTAGCCCAAGTCATGATATCTTGAAAAAAAAAACTACATATTGTAACACTAGCCTATTTTTTACACTTATGATGGACTTGGCCCTTATTTTTACTCTCTAAAATAATTTTAATTCTAAAGCCAATATTTTATGCTACATTATCTTCTTTCGTAATATATCTTCTTTCGTAATATATGTACAAGCTCCTTTCACGCTCCCAACCCTACATTCCCCTTTCACGCTCCCAACCCTACATTCCCCGCTCCTGCTCCGTGCAACTAAGATACAAACAAATAATCACGAGTATTTACATTAATCAACACACATCACGAGATAATCAAATCGAGAACTAACTCTTCTGTGCCCGTTTCCGGCATCCGTAAATCCGTAAACCGATCCCGGCTGTTGAAACCCTAGGTGCCTCTCGGCCAACTCAATGTATTCGGAGACGGGTTGGTCCCACTGAGACGCTCTCTCCCTAACCTCGTCCTCAGTAGCTGAACAATTTCAAACGACGTGGTCTTAATCAAGCCAAATCGCATCAAAAATTAAAGACGAAATTTAGAGAGAGAGAGAGAGATAGAGGGTATTTGCGGTACCGTTGAGTGTCCAGGCGTGGAGGCCGTCGGAGATGGAGAGGTCGAAGCGAGAGGGGAACCAGGTGGCCTTGACGAAGATTGGGTCGGTGGTGGTCTGGTCTGCGTTTGAGATTTCAAGTTTGAGGCATGTGTTCTTCGTTGACTCCATCATTGGAGGGACTGTAAGAGTCAGTGGACGCAGGGGAGAGAGACTGTAAATCAGTGGGGGGAGAGGGAGAGAGAGAGAGAGAGAGAGAGAGAGAGAGAGAGAGAGAGAGAAGCTTCCCGCCTACTCTCAAACGAGACTCAACTGGCGATGCTACTCTCTGCGGTCGAACCATCAATTGACGCTGATGGAGGGCAAAATAAAGAAATGGATGCTCATTCGAAGGGCCATAAATGGACCGAGCAGCTTGTGAGTTCAGCTCGTTAACGCTTGTCTCGGTTTGGCTCATTTAGTAACAACTAACGAATGGAGCTCGAATCGTTCGACAAAAGCTTGACTCGTTTGACAAAACCTCGACTCGATTAAAGACGCTCGTTTAGTAAATGACTAAGCTCGACTCGTTAAGGGCTTCGCTCGATCCAAACTCGAGCTCAAGTTTTTGGCTCGTTTAGCCGAGCTTGAGCTCGACAAAGCTCGACTCGGCTCGTCTGCAATCCTAACTCCTGTCCGGTCTGGCCCGTTTTTAACCTTACCCGGTCTTGTTTCGATAGTGATTCTGAGTTAGTCAACGAGCCTTGGCTCAGCGGCATGGGACGGCGCCGAGGCCCAAGTAAATATACATCTCAGGTTCTAGATGGATTTATGGTCTGCGTTGTAATCTAAGTATTAACGCTACCTATGGCAAAAAGAAAAGAAAAGAAAAGAATGTCATATGTTTCAAGAACATACTAAAAAGCAAAGAGTTTGTATGAACGTGTCACAAACGCATGCAATTTATGGCGCTATATTGCCTGCTTTCTGTACATCTCGTGAGCATCATGCAGGGGCGGAGCTAAAATTTATCGACGATGGGGTAAATTACTTATAATCTGTTATGAAACCGGACAAAAGTTCAGATTTTTTGAAGTTCTTTGGGACATTCGGACATCATGGGATCCAATGTGGAAACAACACTACAACTATAACTCTTGGATCCACGGCAGGGGCGGAGCTAAGATTTATCGATGATGCAGTTTTTTTTTTTTTTTAAACTCAGTGAGGATAAGTGGCCTACTTGCCAATCCAAAATGGCATCAGGCCTTTAGACAATATCACAAGACTATAATCCTGGTAAACGCTTTGTTTTGTGCCAAAGACATTTTTCTGACCATTTGTTTAGGATTTGCTCCAGCTAATGAAATGGATCTAGTTGTGCATTGCTCACATAGATAGGGAGACTGTAGACATATTAAGGAATTCGCGCATTCGTCGATTTCAATTGTCTCCTACAAAACGAATCTTTTCATTTTGTAGCCCTATATGGCCTTCTATGTCCGAACGAATACAATTCGATTAAAAGTATGGGAAAAAATAATTAATCATAATTTGTGGCCCTATATTGCCTTCTGTATTTGTGCACGTACGCATCATGACTTTTGACAAATAGGCACGAACTACAATCATCAGCTCCAAAGACATTTTGGCTGTCAGTTTGGAATTGCTTCAGTTTCTGAAATAGAACTCGTGGTTTCATATCTACGTATAATAATGCATTCATGCATTCGTAGATTTCAATTATCTCCAACAAATGAATGTGCAGATTTTTCTCAGATTCATGGGCCAAAAAGAACATTACTGGAGTTGTTCACAGGGAAATGGAAGACGAGTAAACAAAGTGAATACAATTTCCATTAGGCATGCTGCCACCAAAAACCCTTGGTGGTATTGACAGCAGATCCAATTTGCTCGACCTATCTAGCTATACATAGATGTATATATACTCTCAGTAGTATTCAGAAATATCTCCCGTCGATCAAACTGCCTCGATCAACTCCTTGGCACTGATTTCTGATTCCTTCTCAGCATCAGCCTCCTCCTTGGGTGCTGTCGCAATATTGTCCTTCCGATTTTCAGCATTCTCGTTCTTTTCCAGCACAATTTCGATCTAAATTTGAGAGAGAGAGAGAGAGAGAGAGAGAGAGAGAGAGAGAGAGAGAGATCAGTACTAACAATTTGAGTCCAACTGGAAAGATGAACACAAAATGTTGAGCAAATGTACCTTAGGCTTCTGAATTATGCGGCCTTTTGCTTCATCCTTGATGCCAACGGTAGATGTCCAAACCCCTGATTAATTTTCTCGAAAACGCCCAATCATTTAAAAAAAAATTATCCATACAGTTAACGCTTTAGACACAGAAACATGTGCATCGACAAAAAATAATGGGAATGGTTGATTGACTTTTCATGAAAGTTGATCTAAACCATACACTAGTATTTTAGGTAGACTATTGGGTATGGTTTTCGGCGTCTATTGCATTGTTGTTACCCTAGTTAATGAACGGTTAAGCCTAAAAACAGAGTTTATTACCTTTCTCCATCGCGAGTCCATTGGCCTTCAGAATCTCAGCAATTGTGACGACAGTTGGAATAGCTGGTATAGATATACAGCAGATATTAGCATGCAGAATGCCTTACAAACTATAAAGATCAACTGTTGAGCCACAATCAGGGAGGCAGAATTCAGCATAGGCACACTCGTTCTAAACTTGTTGAATGTAAAATAGAAATATTTGTCTAAATCTGTCTGACAAGACAAGGCTAATAGCCTAACGTTATAGCGTTCTGAATTCATGTGTTCCGAAACATCCATAGGGCTACGTTCATATCGATAACAAATTTCTATCTCCTGCAGTCTTACTTTCTAACTGTATCACAAATGTAATCTCTTCTTTTCTGTTCTTTTTTTAATGGAATCACAAACATGCTTAGACAAAGAAATACCCATGCAACAAATGAGGAAGTCCAGTAAACTGATCCTTCATTTGCTCAATGTGCCTCATTCATGACCATAAACACAAAGAATAAAGTACACATATAACTTGAAGGTAAAATATGAAAGATCTCAGGAAGGAACACATACCCATTCCCAAAGCAGAAAGCACGACGTTGTTGTGCTGCTTAATGCATCTCTGCCATGGATACAAGAGTTTGTCATTGACAAAATCCAAGAATATAGAGCAATATTAAAGTTTTTTTTTTTTTTGAAAATTCGTAACTGATCCTACCAACCTCAACCTTAGGTCGCATTGCCAATCCGTAAACCGTATCCCCAGGGGCGGAGCTATGTTGGGGCCCAGGGCCCCCCGGCCCCGGCTCCCCGAGCGTCCGAGTTTCAAATTTTTTATTTTGCATATACTTGATTTTGAATATTATTGATAATTATTCGTGTATAGTTTACTTATAATCTTAATAATTTTGGTGTGATTTGATAAAAAATAGGTTATTTTACATTCTTATGTCTCAATTTCTTTCATAAATAAAAAATAAGCACATGATAGTTGATGTAGCCTAAAGAATCATTTCAATGTACAATTGTAATGAATTGGAAAACAAAAACCTTATGATATATTAAGTATACATTTTGATAAAAAAAATATATGTCTGCTAAGCCGGCCCCCGGGGTTAAAATCCTGGCTCCGCCACTACCTATCTCCTTCTATATCTGTTTCATACAATATTTCGCTTGTAGGGAGGGTGGCCCAACAAGAATTTTCAGCATCAATTTGAGAACCAAAATAGCTCAAGGATAGGAACATTTCATGCTCATCCACTAGTAGTCAATACTCAAGAACCCAGTACTTTCGTCCAATAATGGGAATCCACAGCTTAAGAAACAGAGAGACGCTAAAAGCACTAGAAATTTGTGAGGATGAAATGCTCAGGATCAAGAGAAAAAGACAGAAATAGCAATATGAACCTTAATTTATACTTCAACTTATCATATGATGCCAAGGGAAAATCATTTTTGTTGTTCTTGGAGTATTCATTTTTGTTGTCCAAGATCAATGGTACTGTCGGAAGGAGATCGCTTAATTTGCCAAAGAATCAAAAACAATGTGGAAGTTCCTCAATATATCTTCAAATTTTGGGACCAAAAAACCAGTGCAATCACAGCTTCGGAAAACCATCATTAAATGTTACTCTCTCCGTCCCAATTTGTTCGTTTACTTTTAAATTTTACATGACGCAAAATGTTAATTTGTCCAGTTTTATGTTTACATAAATCGGTTCCCTTAATGCCCTCAATCAAATGCCAGATCAACTCAATCAATCCTAGAGTAATCATCATTTATAATTAAACTAGGGGAAGGTTTTACGCACACCTCTCTTTTGTACAATACGGTGGACCTTTTTTGTTTCTTATCTATGGAAAATTCACAAAATTGAGAATGGCAATTTCATGTGGCAGACAGTAAGAAGTGTATTTGCACAAAAGCAGAGAAAATGCCATTTTCCTATCCCCTTTGGATGGGGGGATTTCGCAGGAAAAGAAAAGAAAGGGTTACGATTTCTAGTCAAATCACTCATTTGGATCGATTATTTTGGCTAGGAATGAGGGAAAAAGTTCATAAATGCAATTTTTTAATTGGCTCTTTTCCTTTCTCACCAAGAGGGCTGCTCTTTCTTATCAAAAAGGGATGCTCTCATCTCGCCCTTTCTCACCATCCAAAGGGGCCGTAAAACAAACAATTTATAAAAACCTTAAATCCTCAAAAACAGATCAAGACATTTGAGAAATCTATCAGTATTTCACAAATCAAAACAATGTAGTAGAATCTTTAACGAATGCAAAAGAATGGTGCTAGTTACGCATGGTACTGAAACTGGAAAGAGAACATAAAGGCCGTTCAAATAAAACAGAGAGAGAGAGAGAGAGAGAGAGAGAACCTTGGCGAGATTGAGGTAGAAGAAGAGGGGCTTCTTGGTGTTTGAAACTTGAATCCTGTTCTTCTTATGTGCCTCCACAATCTTGCCCTCTTCGACCTTCTTGTTCTCTGCATCACCACCGTCCGCAGCGGTGTTAGTGGCGGTGGTGGTGGTGGTATTCGCAACTTCAATCGCTTCCATGATACTCTCTCTCTCTCTCTCTCTGCTTTTGTTTGGGGAATGCAAGTATGATGAGAGAGAGAGAGAGAGTGTATAGTATTTGATCATTGGGGCGGTTTGCATGGGCCGACAAGAGCGGTGGTTGTCTGAGAGTGAAGGGGTGGACACGTGGCTGTCTATGGGCTGCTGCTATGGTAGTTATTTTTTGGCAGTTACAACTCAAACGACAATGTTAAGAGAGAGAGAGAGAGAGAGATTCTAAATGCACACCAACTCCTTCTCAGTACGCCCACCAAATGAAAATGGTCGGTTCGATGATGCAAACGGTTCAAAACCAGATCAAACCGGACCGGTTTCACTCGTACCCCGGCTCTTGAAATATACAAGCGGCGGGTGCCCACGCGATGCATGTGCAGTTGTATGTGTTTGCACTAGAAAATCAACCATTCAACTCCTACTTCTCCACACAAATTCCTGTCAAGGAAAATTTCATTTTATGTGTTCGAGTTCAACTAATCTCTTCTCCAGTCCGTTCAAATGCAGGCCACCCACGCTGAGACTAGGGAATTCTCAAGAAATTCTTTTCTTGCGGTTTTACCCTAATGAACTGACTGATTCAAAAAAAAAAAAAAACCCTAAGAATTGAATCCTGATGAATTGTGTGGTGAACAAATCCACTGACCAACCGAACTATGGACTTACCTGTTGTGTGAAGGGTCTTCATGCCCTTTGTATTTGCTCTTAGTTCCTCATTTGCCTGTCTTGCCAGTTCCCCGTTTCTCGCTCTTGAAGAGGGATCAAAAGTTTGAAATGGTTTGTACCCAAAAAAAAAAGTTTGAAATGGTACAGTTATGAGGCTGGTTTGATACCTGCCTATCCATTTTACATTTTCACCCTCACTTGTCACACATGTGTACACACAAATTCAAGGGCATTTTATGGGGAAAATAAATAAATTGTTAGTCTGCCTCAAATTTGAATCCAACCCAAAAAAAGTGCTCTCCCTTTATAAGTAGAATAGATGAATGGAAACCCACAAATTAGTTGAGGTGCGCTTAGCGCACGGTTTCTAAAAATTCACTCCACATATAGAATAATGAGCAACAAACAAAACCCCAAGTTGTTTTGGTAGTCAATGAGAATTGGGAGTTTGTTCTTTCTTAAGATTTCAATTTTGAAACCTCTCAGGTTCTATCATCTTTAATTGAACCCCACTAGTCAACGATGAGACTAATTGCCAAAGGATTAGTTTGGGTGACCCTGACAAATTGAATTGTAGGGAAAAAGGGAAACAAACAAAAAAGGACTACTATTACCACACCTCCGAAGGAATTCTAGTCCCATACTGTTTTGTGAGATTAGTAGTCCAACGTCCTTGTTATACAATTCCATGGCTGGCTCAACCAATCAAACCCCCAAACTGAATACGGATACAGTCTAGGTTTCACAATAAGAAGGTAGGTATGGTTTTGACCTCAATCCTCGCACTCATGAATTTAGTTATTTTATAGGTTTTTGAAAGACATTTTCACGCTCACGCTCGCACTCGCCTGCGCATTTTGTGACTTTAGATTTTGATGTAGTCTTCCAACTAGCTCAACCTTGCACATTGTTGCAGGAGTTGGAGCTTCATGTGAAGTTCAGGCATTCCAAATAGAAAGTAACATTCTTAAATACGCAGAAATGGATTCAAAGGTATTTCAGCTTTCAGTTCCACAAAAACAATAAAAGCAGAAATGGTATTTCAATACTTCTGTTTGTTAAAGAACATAAATTTTGCAACTAGTATACCTATCCAAGAACCAAAAAGCTCAGATTCAGTCACATGGTTTCTTCATCTCTAGGAAAGTCTTAACTACAATCAGGTTATATGAAATGACCGCCAAAACGTCTATCCGAATATCTTCATCTTACATTGGACAAGATCTTATAAGAAAATTTTCAGTGAAAATAGTGTCCTTTACTCCAACCATTTGTTGTCCAACACGAGGCTCGTACATATCACTGGCAGGTGGTAGCATACTTTGCCCAGATAAAGCCAAAAGAAGTAGCTCTGGATTTGCTTTTCAAAAGTCCCAACAATGACCGAGTACAAGAAAGAAGGTAAATACTGAGACTACACTTATATGCTCATGTAATGCATTTGTTCTGCAATAATGGAAATTCAACTGAATGAACCATGGCAGCAAATGCTGCATCATTGAGCAACTTATCAAGAAATAACTGTTTGATCTCATTTCATGGCAAAACTAAAGTGTCTCACCCCAAGATTAACTTACAAATCAAATGGTAAAGCAGGATTTGGAGGATTCTTCAGGAATTGCTCGGGAGCTTGGATACTAGGCTATTACGGGAAACTAACAAGTGGTCTAGTCTAGAGTCAGAGTTATGGCCGATATACCGGGGTCTCACAATCATATTGGAGAAAGGCATTCAAGATGTGAAAATTTAAACTAATTCGCTGGTAGCAGTTAATCTCATGCTACCAACCATCAACATTCTCCTCCTTATTTACCTACAAGTAATAAAGGAGGCAAAGTAAAGGGTAAAGAAAAAAGCCACATATATACACAACGCTTATTCGTCTTTAAGAGTTACTCCCTGCTACAACTTCTAATTCTTGGTGATGAACTCCTTTGCTAAATGATGGAACACAATCTTTCTGGTTTCTACTTCAAGATATTGCTTTTAACAGTTTTCCATAAGCGTTTTGGTCGCACAAAATGTTTTCATAAGATATGAGTCATATGACCCAAGCTCATAAATGAGAATTGGTCCAAACAATCTAAATGAGAGAACAAGGACCTCAAAAAGTCTTCCTACTAAAGCATTAATACAAACACCTGGCGGGCTACAAGAGAGTAAAATGGTTAAGATGAAGAGAAGAGTCTCAACACTAAAGAAAGCAGATTTCAAGATAACATCCAAACAAAAAGGAGAGAGTTCTATGAATTGCAAAAAGCTAATAGAAGCACAACACAAACCATAAGAATTTCAATAGGTATCCATTAATTGCATAATAATGGCAAACCCATTCATTTGAATCCACATCTACCTAAAAAAAGCCTATAAGGTAAATGAAGTTCCACCATCTATAGCAACGGATTGAAGAAATTCCTATACAAGTAGTCACTGAACAATTCCATTTCATAATCTACTACTCAATGAACCCTCGTTCAATTACAAGAACCAGATAATTAACTTCTATCAGTGAATGAAGAATCTAGCATAGTAATCAGGCTCTAATCATGAAATCAAAATTATGATCACTGATCCTGAATCCAGAGAATCCACATAGAAGTTAGGCTCCGACCCATATCAAAGAAACAAAAGATACTAAGGGTCAAATGGATCCCAACATATGGACTAGAAAGGAATTTTTATTTCTTCCATTTGAAGATTATAGCATTAACCTTAACAAAGCCCAACAATTTGATCAAGTGGTGACACAAAATTCATCCCTTTTTACGGTTCCTTGCCGTGGTCCCCGTGAGCACCTTCCAATGGCGGCAACGTCTGCACATAACAACACATAATCCCATTACTAATAACTGGAGTTGAAGCGAGCGACACATTTCATCAAACAGTTAATGGGCAGCAAGTGAATTGAGAAATAGCGTTACCAAACTAGGCTTGAAGATGTTGTGGACGACGGAGGCGCCAGAAAGAAGCGAAACAATGACGACGACGCACGACCACCCCATCGACGGAGTGCCCGTTGGCTGCCTCCCTCCTCCGAATCTCTGCTTCATTTCTCACCCGCCGACTTGACTTGGAGCAGCTGGCGCCGTTCCTAAGAGGGAAATAGTTTGAAGGGAAAAATACTTTGGATGAGGAATTGTTGCCTGATCAGAAGATCTGAGAATCGAGTCCGGTGCTCGGTGTTCTCCGTAATAAGTTCCGTTGGAGCTTTGTATTGAGCCCTGTGTTTTCGTGTGAGAAGAAGATGCGTGAATCGCAGACGCGTTTAGCCTTTCAGCGTGCTTTTTCTCCCTTTGGCCGCCATATTTGAAAAGTGTGAAATGGAAACACGCTTCTTTTCTAAACCATGGCCTCTAAAGTTTACTACTGGCCGCAAACCAGTGCAACGGCATCGTTTCGTTTAGGATTAGTCGACACACGAGGTATTCGTACATCGAGTTACCCACTAGTTGACTACCCAAAAGGCCTCGACATGGGAAAATTTTCCAGTGCCGGGTGGGTGTCAGGTGGTGTCCATTCGATGCATTTAAGTCATCCATCGCATTTTTTGACGACTCGGATTTGGAAAGAGAAAAAAGAGAAAGAAAGTGTTTGGTGAAGGGAGAGAAAGAATTTCAATCTGAACCATTCAAAAGTGTATTGGATGGCCCAAATGTGTCTAACGGGTACCCTGTGGAATATACCACCCGGCACAGAAAAATTTCTCCAATACATGGGGTGCTAGGATAATTGACAACCACATTTCATTGTGGGCCCAACACATGGATGAATTGGCTATGATTTATGGCCTGGAACTTCTAATTGCCACTTGGGAAGGTTTTTAAACTTTGTCCCCTTGTTCGTTTTCACACTGTTGGGCAGCGTTCATTTGAACTTAATTTAAACTTAATTTAAATCTGAAAATTGTCCTTATTTGAAAAAATTTCGCATTTGTTAATTTTGCGTCAAAATTGTGTGGATTATTGATTTGTCTCAACGAAAGGAATCGGAAAAGTAAAAACAAAAATTCACTGAAATTTTCCATACCCGGTCCCTGCCCAGTGCCCAATATCCGTTTGTTTTTCCACCCCGGTTTTGCTGAGTGGAATAATGAGAATCTGCTCAACATCACACCGGACAAAGGCATCTTTTATCAACTCCTCATTCCATACCATAGGATCCACGTCAATGAGGGCACTGACTACATTGCATCTACTATCAGTTGCGTTAGGAGTTTAAGATTTTAGGAAATAAAAGGGTCACCAAGCAAAGGCTCTCACCAAATCTTAATCTGCGCACCATTACCTACTCGATATTTACAACCTTTTTCCACCATCACTTCCTTAATGACCAGTGTACTTTGCCAAGTCCATGAAGCAGCTTGCCTTGGTTATGCTTCCAAAAAAGCACAGTTGGGGAAATTTTTGTCTTTCAAAACCTTGAAGAAGACTGAAGCCTCACCCACCAAAATATTTTGGGCCAACTTAATTGTATGTCTTTTTGCTTGTTCAAAAAGCTCAAAGACCCTGAAATAGTTTGCTCAAAGGCTTCATAAGTTAAAGGCTTCTAAGTCCTTGAAAACCAGTCCTGTACCCTTCCCTTTAACATCCGTCAATTTCCCCCATCCAATACAGTGAATTTTACTTGTGTCCTTGGCTCCACTCAAAAAGATTGAGCAATAATTGAATTTAACATCTTAAACATGCCAAGGTGAATTTTAACACAGGCCATAGGACAAGTGGGCAGCACTAGGAGGACTGATTTGGCTAAAACCTCTTTTCCAGCAGGATTCAGGAGGCAACCCTAAGTATTTGCTGAACGAGTACCAAATCCCAGGATTTCTTGGCACTCCATTCTTCTTTCAACTGTCGTGTTCAAGCTGAAAAGAATTGAGGATTTTGGATATTCAGTAGCTAACCGGACACTTGCCTGTGTGATTCCAGAATTTGTTTAACCGCTGCAGCACAATCTTCTCCCACTGCCCTGCAGAAAATCAAAGAGTCGTCGGTGAAAGGGAGATGTGCTAATGTATTCATGTCATTTAATCTTGAATATATTATTAAGCTTGAAACAACTGACAGAACTTCTGAGGAAGACCTCAGATGGTGAAGGGATGATTTTGAGAGTTCCACATTCAATCAAACACAATCTTTTGAAGTTCCAGCAAAGTCAAAATGATCTTGCACATTGGATACAGTTTTTTGGGAGGATGATACCGTTATTGGTAGCTTCAGGAATAGAATACCTTGGTGCAAAATCTGACTCCACTTAACAACAATCTATAAAGCAATAATTGCAGCATTTAATCTTTGTAATTAAAAAAATCTACACAATCAGCACGTGGCCGATATTCCAAACATTAACATGCTACAATGGCAAGTCATCGTGTTGGACCAGATAGAAAAAGCAGAACCACAACAGTTATCATGCAAATCATGTAGCTGGACCTTAAAGCAAAACTACACCATAATAGCTACTTACATGCGTACTCCATCTCATATTGAACTACTTTGATCTACTTCTCGTTTTCCATGTAAGAAGTTACTTCTACCTTATTATAGCACAAACGAAATAACCATGATGCGAACGGAGCCTCTGGATTAAGTATCTTCATGATGGAATATGCTGGAGGGCCTAAA
>BPLS01031771.1:105684-119174 GCA_019656275.1 Rhododendron kiyosumense | reverse complement strand
CCTTATTTTATGTTCTATTCTTTTGCTATTACCTTCGTTTTATATCATACAGGAGTATTTTAGTCTTTTAGATCTACAAGGGTAATATGGTCATTTTAGTGTACATTGATATTTTTACTCATTTTAAATTTTAGTATATAATTTACCCAAAAAAAATTTAGTATATAGTAGGAGTATATAATTGGGTTAATGGGCAGGTCGGGTTTGATTTTAAATAAATTGGTCGGGTTGGGTATGGGTAATTGAACTCATAATTAATGGGTTTAAATGGGTCAATGACCCATTAAATACCTAACCCACTTACAACTTGTCCAATTTGGTCCAAATCCGCCCATTTGACACCCCTACTTTTAACTCACAATCTTGAAGGGTTAGAGGACCCTTGACCAAAAAACGAAGAGTTCCCTGATCTAACCAATTCTCAAGCCAAAAGTTGGTATTAGAACCACTACGGACCGCCACTCTAAGAGCTTTTTTGCTCAGCAAGTTTTCAACGTTGTCTGTCGTTGGGGGTCTTTTTCTGAGCCTCTACCGATTAGCAGGGTAATCCTAAATGCCCTTCAAAAGCAAGAGCCCATCAGAGGAAAGCTGGCCCATGCCATTTAACCTAAATGCCCTTTGATGACTAACTCAGCAACGGAGCAAGATAATTTGATTGAGCAAAACCAGTTGAGCAAGGAAAGCAAAGCTCTAAGGGTGTACAAAGTTTGGCAGCAGTGAAATAGAAAGCAAGAGTCTAAGCTTATCACAGAGTTGGAATTCAGATTCCCTTGCCATATGCATTATAGACCAAGGTAGGCAGCCTACAAGTCGACTGACCGTGGCTGTGGGTCTTTATTGCCAGTCATATGTTTCCGAGCAACTTTAGTTATACTCAAATGCCTGACAGTCATAAAAAAAAAAAAAAACTTTTCTCTGATTGACTGGTGTGACCTGGAGTAATACCATCGAGGGTGCACGCCCTACCAGTAGGTGGCTACTTGCCCCAGAAGAGAAACTTCTTATTAGCCGATAAACTCCTTTCCGACTAACACCTATAATGTTTTCTCCACGATCAAGCAGTCATCGTGCCAATGCCAATTGCTTTGATGTTTTGTCCTTCAGACACCCTTATCCGAACATAATTCGATCAGACACCAAATGATCAATGGACAATGATCGGACCCCCAAATGATCAATGGACAACGATCGGACCCCGAATGTTGTGCACTGAACTAGGCATCATCACAACTGAACTAGCCGTCAATGATGATGCCAACAACATCGTGGTTCTCAGTGTTGTCGTCACCTAGCCAACAATTGCCACGTGTCTCATGCATTTATTAACTTCGGCATTAATGTCTTAATTGAACTTGTCTTCTTCATAAGTATTATGTATCTCAAGGTTAAAATGTCTGGAATGCCATTGTCACATCCAGATCCATGATTCCGTGGGTTGGGGAATTCTACACTCAGTCTGGTCGTGGCATTTACATAAATTCAGTTGAGTTAGATTTTCCACAGGAAAATCAAACAAATCAGCCTTTATGAGCTCCACACAAAGTGGGTAATGTTCACCCTTTTCCAGGTGAGTAAATAAAACAGAATTCAAGCCATCATGAGTTGAAAAACAACAAACAACCTCTCCAGGTGCATGGTAAAGCTCATAACCAGAAACAGCCTTGTACGAATAATGTTAGTATCAATGCCACTCAAGAGTCACAATCAAGAACCCTGCAACTATTTACCAAATCCTCATTTTTTCCCCCAGCTATAGAACAAGAAGTAACATATTTACAAAAGAGAGACGCTAAGGAATCACTCTTTGGAACTTATTTCATGGGGCTGCATTCAGCAATAAGTAGAGCACAGAGACAAATACAGAGACATGACACGTACCACCAAATGACAAATGATTGATTCAATCAATCGGATTTTAACTAGATCAACCATGCACAAGAGTTGCATTAGAAAATGTAGTCTGGTAATTGAAGTGGGAAACGGGCCAGCTCAACATCAAAAGGGTCGCCTTTGGGATCTGCCAATCTAGAAAACCAAACGAAGAAAAAAGTCTTGTCAGTGCAACAAGAAAATAAATGGACATGCCACCTTCATAGAAATTAAAAACACAAAAAAAAATCCCGATTTTCTATCACAATTCCCTGTGAACCATATGAAACCAATCAAACTCCAAGAAGTCAAATGCTTCAGGCATATATTCGGCTGATGCTTAAGATTAGCTTCCAAACCCACTACGATTCTGAGGCCAGTTAACAGATTGCATAAACCAGGCTAAATTCTAATACACACCCTCAAAGGTTTGTAGTGAGTAAGGTGCAAATTTGTCTGCAGTCGCAATGCATAATCTTGAGCAGAGTAAGCCCATATTTCATTGACCATAAGAATTTCACCAACGGAGTAACTCAATCATCCAATTTGAAGTACCTTATCTATGTCATGTTCTGAAAGAAAGACGCATGTTGTCTGGTTTTTATATGACTTTTTCTTAATTAGTAGTGTCAGTTGGGTACTTGGGCAGAGGTCCTCGTCCTACATTCTATGGAAACGAGAAAAAAAGGTAAAACAGCAAAACAAAAGAATAACTGATCAAAGTAGCTACATAGAAGGTTACAGAAACATGCGAAGAAAACTGAATAAAACAACACCGGGGCAGCAAAATCGAACAAGTTAATGCATGTGGGTACATGCGTGCATGACTGGGTGTGTGGGTCCAAGACAAGGACAAGCTTCATGTGTGATATATTCTCGGGGACGTAGGAGCGGGTATGAATAACTCATCAAAGGAGCACTATGTACTTTGTTGTCAAAATCATTACATTGCTGCGTAGCAACTTTTGCAAGGCTTGAGAGTTGAGGCCCTCTAAATGTATGCTCCACCTAGTCTGATCCCAGGCAAAGCTTAACACCAAAAGCAAGCCAAAACAACTACATTTATAACCTAACTTAGATTAAATAGAAAGCACCTTATCATTGTATTCTCCGACTGGACAACTTTTGAAACCTAATACTCCTCTTCAGGGAACCAATTTAGTTCCATATCACTCCATGGATGGTCTATGATGCATAGCAACTAAATATAACATGCAAGTACTAATTTCAAAATATTATCCTGCATATACAAACACGGACACGCATACCATAGATGTAGATGGGTTTGTTTCCTAATTCTTACCAAAATTTGCTCTACAAGGGCAACGCTTGTAGCATTTGGATTTAACTTCAACCATGCAGAGGCCTACCTATCCTCACAACTTTACAGGCCCTCTAGGCAAATTAGGTTTTGGTTGAAGGCACCATTCTGTTCAATTGAATTAGAAGGCTTTATACTCTTAAATATTAATACAAATTTGCTCTGACCAGGCATCCACCCAGATAATATTACCTGAAAGCTAAGAAAATCTAAGCCTGCTGCCACTAATAGATGATTGGTTCACGCTAATAAGCTCAAATATGAAGGCACGATTCTGTTTAATATCTCAGTTTAGTTATTCTCTACATTAATTCTCCAAGCATAGTTGGAAAAGAACAAGGATGCCAAATGTAATGGATCAGGAGCGATCAGAAAGTGATTAAAAAAAGAAGAAGAAGAAAAGTGGAGCCATGAGAAAGGATGCCAAATGTAATGGATCAGGAGCCATCAGAAAGTGATTAAAAAAAAAAAAAAGGAAGAAGAAAAGAGGAGCCATGAGAATAGGTGAACACTTGGTGAGTTATTATCACATAATCAAATGGTTCCATCCTACAAAGTATAATTCCATTAATGAAAAAGTACTGATGGCAATCCACAGCCATGAGCCAAAACAGTAAGAACAAAGGAAAGGCTTGATGATTTACGTAGAATCATCAACCGGAGGCCAGGGTTAAGGTTGTTTCAAAAATAGAAATTTATTCAAGTAACAGGTCGAGGCATACCTGCCAGGGACAAATGTGAAACAACCCTCCACGGAGCCTGAAGAAGATAACGGTGTGCAACTCTCATATACAAACTCTTCTTCGCCAGGACATAAGAGCGGAAACTGCAAATAAGCAAACTAAGAAGTCATTTAACATAGTAAATTAGTGAGCATATGAAAAAACACTAGCTGTAAGTTGCTTATCAATGAAAGGAAATTAGAGACATTCCAACATTGAAAAACATTTGTACGAAGTTTCTGATTTGAGCACTTCAAAAGAAAGTCAAAGAAGTACATTTGTATGTTGGTTTTGGGTTTTTTCCCCACAAGAAAAAAATAAGGCACCAACAAAAGGCCACCCACATGCAAAAAGAGGGCCACAAATAAAACAGAAAGGCCCCAAACCCAAGTATATATGTCAAAAATTTCTATCAAATCAAGGATTTGGTTGAGAGTTGGGCTATACTCCTTGACTCTCCTTTCTAATCTGCCATCAGGCATAGCTGTCCTGCAAATCTGTTACTGATATGTATGTCCTACTTCTGCACTTTCTTTGATTGTGTTTCCCCGTTAAAGTTTTGCACCACTTTGATTGTGCTCTCTCTCTTTCCAAGTTTCCTCACTCAATTTGAATCGTACAACAATGTGCACACATATCTGCTCCAAAATCAGGGTATGTTATCAAACAGAAACCCCCAAAAGTCCCTCCTTAAGTCAGGACCCATATTACAGTTGTAACAATGAGATATACCATATACAGAAGTATCCTACTGAACTATTGCAGGTTTGACAACAGAAACAGTGGTATGCGCTTACGGTCCTAATGGGCCCTTTTACCTTACTTCCACCATAATCTATTCCACAGAGACATTGCCACACAGCACAAACCCACTTAAAGTAGCAACACAAATAAGTAATTGTTCTATCCAGTTCATCCATGCATATTAAAATTTCACTCAAAAGACATGAAAAAAAGAAAGCAAATATATTTGAATCTTCTTAAACTCAGTACAGAAATTTAAACCATGAAAACAGTGTACCTTTCCTATAACGGCTTCTCCATTTACATCATTCTCGACAATATCATTAGCACGGATGATCAAGTGTCTCCAATACAGTTGGCAAGAAGCAAAGGACATTCCATAAATACAGCATCCTTCGGGCAAAAGGGACATACGCATCGAATAAGAAAAGTAAAACTTCTGAATTTCATCTTGAAGGTTGCTGAATTCCGGGACAAGCACAGCTGAAGCACGGACCTTCACTAAATTATCTCATCTTAGATTCTATATAACATCAGCAAACAAAGAAGTAATTGAAAGCAAGGTCGTCAAATTGTGAATCGAATTGAAGATCAAAATTGTATTCGTGAGCAGTGAATCACTTCAATTGGGTCATCATTTACAAATAGGCTTTTTACCACTAGGTATAGAAAACCACAAATTAATTCCCACTAAGATGGAATACTTAATTACCACTGGGTCCACTTTTTACAAAAATATATTTACCATTACTGGAAGTGCCACCATAGGGTACCCTAGGGTTTTAGGGTATAGGATAGAGCCCTAGGGTTTAGGTTTAAGCACTTCCATGGGGGTTTTAGGGTGCACTTTTCTATCATAGGGTTTTAGCTGTTTAGGCACTTTCATAGAGTACCCTAGGGTTTAGGCACTTTCATAGGGTACTTTAGGATTTAGGCACTTTCATATGGTTTCGGTGTTTCATTAATTGGAGGTGACTTGGTCGGAATTACTTTTTATTTTCTGTAGCTAGTGGTAAAAAGCCCTTTCCAAATCACACTTACGAAAAAAACAGATTTAGGTCCTAATCAATAAAATTGTTGCCTCAAAAGATAAATTGATGATTACATGGTCTAAAAGACAAGACACTTGCTTTTATTGCAATCAAATGTGGGTCACAGTCCCTCCGAGATCTACGTTTCTACATAATGGCAATAAAATTCAAATATCAGATGACATAATCCATTTATGAAATTATAATCATCACAAGATCAACAAGTTCAAGAATTTATGCAGGGTCTCACAGACACGGGCACATTCAAAATAAGTTGTATACAAAAAGTTTCTGCTCAAAACAAAAAAGGCTCATTTCGAATGATTATTGTTTTTAAGACGCTTAGACTAGATTCTGGCCTAAATTTATTCTTGGATTATTTTTCATAGTTTTTTTTTTGTCTTCTATGCACTTTTGTTAGTATTGCGTCAAGTTGCTTTGAATGATTTATCCATCTATGAGAGGAGTCTGAAAAAAAAATGAAACACAATTGAAAAAAGTTCAAATTGATATGGATTATTTCTGTCCTTAGAGAAATTGTAAAGTTTTTTGCCATAATTTGTAACTTTGTAGATTCCTGTCGTTGAGACGAATAAGTGATCCAAAAAGAAAAAATCGACACAAAACTAACCAAAGTTCATATAAGAAGAAAATTCTGTCAAAGATAATCCAATAATAAAGTAAGGCCCAACTTAGCCAGTCTTATATCGAGGCTTTGAGCCATGCTGTCATTTATGATCTTGCATAACATCATAGATTTTGCGATGATTTATAGATTAGAGGAAACAAGAACTCAGAAGACATGCGTTCATATAAGTTATAATTATATTCAACAAGATTTCTAACGTGTTGTATAGCTATTGTTCAGGAAAAGTAAGTCTTTAAAAAGCATAGAGCCCATCTGATTTGACTAATATCATATAAGGCAACTTACGTTCATCAAAATAGCAATAAATAATTCATGAGTAACAAACCTTAAACATCTTTAGAAAATGTATTTTGATAATGTTGAGGGAAAATTCTAACAAACTGTTTTAAGAACTGGATCCGAGGAGGACTAGTAGATTCGATGGCAGTGCGCCAAAGAAAGGGCCAAGCTGTACAAGAATACCCCAATTAAAGTACCAAACAATGGGTTCCACAAGCAAGCTATTATTCTGGGGATCTCCATTGAGAACCATCAAACCCTAATGAAAGATCTCTCCCCATTAGGAACAGGTAATCATTTAAAATGATCACATCACCAAAAAATCAACATATATTGCATGGTATTGTATATATTTGTACTAAGCACTATGAAACTACATTTTTTATTTTCTTAAAAAAAAAAAAGACGTAAGAAGGGTTTCAAAGTTGTAGGATGTGATAGTTTCAAGATCAAATTGAGAAATAAATTTCAAATCGAATCAAAAGTCATATGAGTCAACAATTGCATCCCAGTCTCAATTCACCTACACATTCATATCCTTTTGCATGAATCGTGAATCATATGATTGTGATAATTGTGATTGGAATTATTATATCGGCAAGAGGAAATGTTGATAATAACAATAGACGAGGTAACATGCCAATATGTAATAACTAAAAGAAGGTAGTTATAGATATATGCAACACTGAAATTAATTCCAGTGTGTGTCGCTCGTTTATGTTTTCCTTTGTCTTAGGGGAGTAGGGGAGCACTAAAATCGTTACCTTAACACCATTTGTTATAGCAATGGAACAGTGGGGAGCTTTCTCAGGGAACAGATTGATGCCTCTGATTTCTCCTTCCTCACGTAGTCTAATTACGCCACTGTGCAAGCGGTGACCATGTTCTTCCAGCCATAACAGCATGGCATCCTGTTGTTGACTACCTCCGAAATCCGGCACCAACCTAATCAGTTCCTTTGGTACACAAGGAATCATTTCACCATCATTTGCCAGATTCCGGGTACCCACATAAAGTTGACCATCGTCACAGTTGAAGAAGAAAATCTTTTGTCCGTAAGTGGAAGAAGCAACTAGAATATACTTCCTACTAAATCCAAGCTGGTGTACGATTCTCTTTGTTTCACGGATTACCAGATGAAGAGGTAACAAGTACACATTCACAAGGTGGTCATAAAACGAGTAGCCACCAATAAGGCCCAATGGACTTCCCAGCAGGTGACCACTAACTTTCTCCCTCTTCAGGTCTTGACCATTGCAAAACCGATAGAGAAGCCTAGTGGGAAGAGGCAGCTTTACTTTCAAACTCTTTTCCAAACTTTTTATTTCATCCTCAGATGCACCCTTACAAAGCGTAGCCAAGGCCTCCGGAAAATTAGCTGACAACCAGCTTTTAAGTCTGCCCCAACATCTTTTGACTCGTCTAACTAAGGGCCAAGGATACATACCAAAAGCTTCCCGCCATACTTGATAAGCGACCTGGAGAGAGAGAGAGAGAGAGAGAGAGAGAGAGAGAGAGAGAGAGAGAGAGAGAAGTGCTTTTAAAAGCTGCATAAACAATAATGTTGCTCAAGTTATATTTGGGCAGTTAAGAAACAAGGAGAAGAAAGATAAAAACTTCCATGTCTCTGAGGTAATTTCACAAAACTGAAAATGAGAGCTTTTCCACTCTCCTTGCTTTCTCTCAAAAATTTCAACCTCTGCTGAACCACCGATTGCTAGGGAGGATTAACGAAATCCTATTGATTGCAGCTTTTGGAATGTTCGATTCTCAAATAAAAATTGTCGCACTCTGTTAAGTTCTTCAATTAGTTAGGTGCAAGGTAAAGAGAGGGAAAATCAAGGGACAGGAAACTTACAAGTCATTAAATTTCATTTAATTTTGTTTAGGTCTGGGAAACAGGAAGGAAATGAATGATCATTTCTTTGAGATCCACAGTTTGATTGGCAAAAACGAATGCGGATTGTGGAAAAACTTATGAAAAGAAAAGGACAAAATCCACTTTGACCCCCTACGGTTTGGGTCATGAGCAGATACACCCTCTATGGTTCAAAAGTATGCACATAACACCCGTGCTTTTTTGAAGTGTGCACATAACACCCAATTCCGCCTTTTTAACAGATATGTATCTCACGCCTCTTGCATCTAACCAAAATCCAATCCGAGCCATTATAATATATTAATCATAGAACAGAGCATCACTGCAAAAAGTCAACCCAATCAGACATCAATAACTCAGTGTCTTAGTGATCAAATTCTTGTTAAAATGAATAATAAGTTTAAATTTGAAATTACTTCATAATAAATTCGATTCGAACATGAGATTTTCATTTTTTGATCGACCTGAATTTTGGTATGGATGTAGTACTTGTCAAACTCCATGACATCAAAGGTTTGGATCCAATTTTTAGTGCAGGGGATGAATTGGTTACTTAGATTCAAGGAAGAAGAAGAATCAAGGGAGAAAATGAGAGCATATCGGGCTTTTAATGCGTGTCCGTCGTACTTGACATTATTATGGATGGAATTGGGTGTTATGTGTACACTTCACAAACCACAAGGCTGTTATGTGCACACTTTTAAACCATAAGGGGTACATCCACACATGACCCAAACCACAAGGGGTCAATGTGGACTTTGCCCAAAAGAAAAGGAAAAAGAGACTACCCAAATTAGGAAAAATGGATGCCATTCCCCAAGATAGGCTCATTTATAAGATAAATAAAGATCTTGAAAAAATAAAATTGAAACTATCACAAGAGTAACTCAAATTTATAATCAATTGCTCATATATGGATTTTGAAATTTAATCAAATCTTTAGAAGGTTAAGGATTGCAGTTGTACAAGAATCCAAAACACCAAATACATTTCTTTTACCTCTAATCCATCTTCCACTCAAGTTTTTCCACCACCTATACTTAAACCTCTTGTTTTACATGTTAAATTTAGTATAAAATCCCTTGATTTAAATCCAACCTCTACCCAAATGGAGCCTTAGTTAACCAATTGAGGATTACTAATCTAGGGTTCTTCGCTTGAGAAAAATTTTACAATTTTTCCCCTTAATTTCGTCAAATTCGCTTTGTATGCCACAATTTTATCAGGACCCAAATAAACCCATTGTCGAATAAGCAATTAAAATTTTTCAGGCAACGGGAACAGACACCCATATGTACGTACATACATACATACACACTACGTACATACAACTATAGAGATGGAAAATGTATGTACCTTGAACGTGAGGGTGGGATTACCAACCACCTATACTTAAACCTACTATTTTGCAGAATAATATGAATATCAAATCCCTTCATTTAAAATCCAGCCTCTATCAAAACAGAGCCTTAATTAACCAATTAAGGATTAGTTACCCAGGGTTAGTCGCTTTAGCCAAGTTTCAGGTTCGTTTTTTTTCAATGTTCTAAATGGCGCTTGGTGGTAGTCGGGCGGAGATCCACCTCCAAGCACCAAGCCGCCTAGGCAGCGCCAAGCAATTCGGCGGATTTTTTTTTTTTTTTAACAAACCATTATCCAATCAAATTATATTCCAGGTATCCATAATGCAAGTTCAACCTTCAAAATACAAACTCAAATGAAATCAAGTAGTAGCAACTAACAAATAAGTTGAATAAGACAATAAGTAGTAGGGCTTTGCTCACCTCCCTTGTATTATTTTCAATATTTTTTTTAGGCCGCCAAAGGCCTCCAAAGACGCCGCCGCCGCTGCCAAGACCGCCTAGGCGGCCGCCAAACCTCCCTAAGAGCCAAATCAAATGCCAAGGGCTATTGGAGTGGCGGCAGGACACCTCCAAGCACCTAGGCGGCCACCATTTAGAACACTGTTTTTTTTTTTGTTCGGTTGGTGATTTGGAAATTTTTTTCAAACTCCAAAAACACTCATTACCCTTATCTTCAATCATTACTCTTATTTCTCTCTCCACTCATTACCCCTATCTTCAATCATTACTCACATTTCTCTCTTCATTACTCTCCACTCATTACTTCAAAAACCACACCAAAAATTTTAAAAAAATGCAAGGCATATAATTTCTTTGAATTCTCTTTGCATGCCACCATTTTCCAAGAACCCAAACAAATCTAAGGTTGTATAAGCAATTAAATTTTCCCCGACAATGAGAACAAAGACATTTTTTTTTAACAAGAGCATCTCCAGCCCTTCCGACATTAAACAAGACCGAACAATAAAGAGAGCCTATACACCTCTCTAAACGCCGAAAATCCCCAACTTGTTAACGAGTTGATCAAAGTTTTTTTTTTTTTCTATTTTGATAACTCCGGTGCCCTGTGCTTACGCACACCTCAACTAATCTTGGGGCCCAATCCCACCGCCCACCAACAGGAAGCCCAGTGAATACCGAAGCAAAGCTCAGTAATCCGTGGATCAAAGTGTTGGTTTAAACCCCCTCAACTCCCAACTAAACAAACTAGAAAGAAAGGAAGAGTCTTTTAATTTTAAGCATTGAAAGCTCATCCCATCAAAATATCTACGATTACTCTCTCGCCAAATACACATGCAAAAAAACACACACACACACACAAACACAAGAGCGCTTAATTTTAATCAAGGCCGTCTCATCCCATCAAAATATCTGCGATTCATCTCTCTCTCTCTCTCTCTCTCTCTCTCTCTCTCTCTCTCTCTCTCTCTCTCTCTCTCTCTCTCTCTCCAAAAACACATAAAACTACTATATATATGTATGTATATGTATATGGGTGGAAAATGGGTGTACCTTGAAAGTGGATGTGGGATTTCCAAGAGGGTCCTGAGGGGAAGAAAAGCCGAGCTCATCGGAACAGAATTTGGACCAGAGGGACTCGTCGGCGGCGCAATCACGGAACCTCTTGTTTAAGCAGCCGACCGCGGCCGTGTCGCTGGGACCCAGTTTTGATAGAATCTCGTGGATCTCATGAGCTCCTACGCAGTCCAAACCCATCTCTCTCTCTCTCTCTCTCTCTCTCTCTCTCTCTCTCTCTCTCTCTCTCTCGTTTGGGATTTGGGGACAGAGTAGTGGAATTTACTGGAGGGCCAGAGATCGAGAGAAAATGATTTGTGTGATGTAAACAAGAAAGTGGGGGCTTTCCCAAACAGTCTTTTATGTCTTGTTTGGTTGTCATATTTTTAAGAGATGGAAAAAGAAAATTGATTTTCACACTCCACTTTTAGACATTGGTACTCCATTTTTTTCCTATTTAAAATTAAAATAATACCTTTTAAAGTGGATGAACATTAACAAAATAAAATATAATAATTTGGCAAATTTCCCATAAGATAAAGACAAAAAATGAAGTGCCAATAACTAATTGTGGAATGCCTAAATCACTTACTTGAAAAAATTGTATATGCTAGTTTGCGTATCCTTTCATTTTTAGTCAATTTTTTTAATATTTTAATAAAAAATTACTTTTTAAATAGAGTTGCGCTACATGCATTAAAAAGTAAAAAATAAATAAAGAATTCGGTAAAGACGAAAAGAGACAAACATTTTTCCAAACATTTTTAAAAAAACCGCCTTGATAAGATACCTACTTGATCTAAAGCATTTTGTATATCAATTATGAGATATATAAATGTGTTTGAGTCAAGAATTTAACGAATTCAAACAACATTTTTTTTCCTCCAAGGTTACAGAGCTTGTTATATGAAATGAACTATTTCCTCTTTTCCATTGTATTAGCGTATTTTCGAAAAGGAAAAACCTTTTTTGGCACTTTTTTGGAGTACCGCATCGGCAACAAAAAAAAAAAGAAGAATATACGGTATATAAAAGATTATGACCAGCTAGTGTATAATTTAAGTGTCATGCCATGACCATTAGAAAAAAGGTTGCTCAGCCAATGCAACGAAGACCTTGCCACCAAGGTGTAGAGAACTAAGTGTACCATCAGGGAAAATTGTTGGGTCAATGCAACAGGTATCTTGCCACCAAGGTGGGGAGATTATAGAGTCCCACATTGGCAACAAAAAAAAAGCATATGAGGTACTCCTATATAAGTGATTTCGATCAACTACTGTATAATGTAAAGTTTATTTTTTGAGCCACGTGATTAGGCTAAAGGTTAGCAGGTCAGCTAACGCAGATCGTTATAGTTTTGATCTGAACTGCACCTTGATTGATTGATAAAATCCCATCCTTTATGATTCAAACTGCTTATTTGTGAGCCTATTGACACACTGTCCATTTTTCTTGAGCTAATAGTGTTAAGATTGGATTGCCTTCCATTACTTTTGATTTTATAGTAAGTTTTTATTGGGTGGGATTCGCGAAGTGTAAAAATAAAACTTGAAAACGAATTCATATCAATTTTTTTTATAACTTTGATCGCACATTCTTCCAATTAAATTTCAAAACCATGGAGGAAGGAAAATAATTGTTTTACCCTTCTTTTCCTTTTTCTTTTTCTATGTTCCAAATGAACAATTAAATGTGCTCAAATTTGATTCACTTGACCTTCCAAATTGGTGAAATGCGAACTTCGAGTAAGATCCCCTTGTGTAATGTGGGGTCTTTCAATAATGTAATTCACCGTACTTCATTTTGATGATCCGAACAGTTTCTCTTATAATTTTCACAACAAAATAACGACACGACCAAGTTATGAGATCACAATTGTTCAAATAACCCTTTTATATATTATAGTTAAGCTCCTCTCCAATTTTCCAATAATTGGAGGATCCTCCAATTCAAATTTGACGGGCGTGTTATTCACCTCGTTAAGAAGCCATTTCGTTGACCACAAAGGAAAAAAAATCTCTCTCTCTCTCTCTCCCTCCAGTAGCGATGAAAAATATTGACGTCTCAAACTAGAACTCATCAAATCATTGAGATTGTACAAGAGTAGTTCTGGATTG
>BPLS01031771.1:83609-105584 GCA_019656275.1 Rhododendron kiyosumense | reverse complement strand
TCTCTCTCTCTCTCTCTCTCTCTCTCTCTCTCTCTCTCTCCAGTAGTGATGAAAAATATTGACGTCTCAAATTAGAACTCATCAAATCATTGAGATTGTACAAGAGTAGTTCTGGATTGTTATTGTTTTTTTGGCAATGTAGGGTTTTCTAAGCCAACTTGCGCGTACTTCGGACTATTTTTTACAGCCCCTCCACAGCCGTTTTTACATGCATATGTGTAGGGATGATGTGACCTCAAAAATTGTTGGCAATTGAAATTGAACCTAAGATCTTAGGAGAGAGTAAACCTCTAAATTCCAAGTCAAGACCACTCGGCCAACCCTTTGGAGTTAATCATTGAGATTATTCTATCAATCAGAAAAAAAATTCTTTTTTGCCTGGCATCAATCAGAAAACATGAATGTTTTAATTGACAAATTGGTTGGCCATTCAATCTTTAAAAGAAGTGGTTATTCGATATATCTCCATTCGATGATCAGATAGTTGAACCCAAAAATTATATCAATGTCAATTTAGTTTGTTTGGTGGTGGGTAGCGATGTCAAGTGGGCACGGCAACGACAGGAGCAAAGGGGATGTAATGAGGTTGGGAGGAGGCAGTGGTTCTGGTTGGAGAAGGTGGGGTAGTGATGGTGGTGACTCGGCAGCGCCGCAGAGAAACAAGAGAGAAAGAGAGAGAGAGAGAGAGAGAGAGAGAGAGAGAGAGAGAGAGAGAAACTTGATGTGTACCCAATCAAATGGCTCTTTAATGAGGTGAATAGCATGACCGCTAGATTTGAATTAGAGATTCCTACGGAATTAGATAGGAGCCGAACTCTATTCCATGTTTTGAGTCTTTCTATAAGCAACACCATTGTAAACTCGACACATAACCCAACACCAATTCAAAAAAAAAACTCCACATTAAAACTTAAACTACCTCTTAAAATAATGGAAAATCGATCTCTTACTTTCTCAACCAACAGGTATTGAGCTTGACAAGAGCATCTTCATTCATTATATATATATATATATATATATATATAGGACTATATCAGAGAGTGGAATCCCACAGAAACAAAGTTATGTGGTTGGACTTGATATTAGTAAATAAAACCTTTCAATATTAACTTTAATCTTCAAACTAGAGAAATGGGTATAGATGGACTTGGGTTTTCTATAGTGTAGGAGTGGACTACAGAATTATAGTGCGGCATCATCAATCTACGCAATCAATGGTTTGAAGCGAGAGAGAGAGAGAGAGAGAGAGAGAGAGAGAGAGAGGGGGGTGCTTGAAGCTTAAATCTATAGGATTCATCCAAGTCAAACATAAACCCAACATGCATAGGATGATTTCAAATACATCTGTGTGTCCAAATTGTTCCCAAAACCGAATAGAAAAGAAAGCCGTTCAACAAAATTTGGCAAATTCATTGGACAAACTAAGGGAAAGAGTACCAAACCAACACACCTCGAACCAAACCCATGATTCTACACAGAGAAAAGTCCATTCTTTTTGCATTCTTCGCCTTCATTTGATGCTAATAAGTAATAACACAAACAGCCCTCTAAACGCCCCTCGATAGCACATGGACGTCCTTGCCCTTTTGGAGATAAATATGCTCTCCTACCTACCTACACATTTGCAAAAAGTTTGCGAGAAAAGGAACCATAATTAGACAATCCAACACAAATTTTAATTTTCTCTAGGTTATAGAAGTCGGATTAAGAGCGAGATATTTACAGCACACATCTCACGTGATAGAACGTACCATAAGAAAATTACGAGAGTTAGCAGCGAAAGTCACGAAGTTTTCGGCAAAAGGGTGCATCATAAAAAATAAATTTAGTTACGACGATTTGTTGTAATGGTATGAAATAATTTGATTTAGTCTTGTGAGATTTCATATGAGAAAAATTACAATGTTATGCGGTGATTTAATTTGTTCTGATTTTTTGTTTGTGTTAGTGACGAACAATTGCAACGTAGGAAAAATATGGGTTACTCTCAGTGTGCGTCGTGATGTTGTCTATAGGGAACACACTCGGTCAACAATTGACCGAGCACACACTATGCGAGTTCGTTGACTCCCCCTTACCCAACAAAACGAAGTCATAGTATCCAACTTGCAACATTTATCACTGCCATTGATTTGGTGTATCGCGTATACAGAAAAGAATTCCTCGTGGTGTGGTTTACAACCTAGGAGTTTGCTTTGTAACAATTCTCTTGGCAAAGGAATAGCACAAACTCGATGATCCAAAATTGCCACGAGCCGGACAGAGTAAAAATCCGCCTGTTGGAAAAGTTATTTCGTGCTCCAGTGGCATTGCTTTAACACCCGATTATACAGTGTTTGTGAATTGGTAGGGAACTCATGCAATTGTATGGCTAGCCGATGCAAGATTTCAACAACGGGGGTCAAACACAAAGTTTGGGGCCTTGGAGGATTATAGTAGAACATTGCAATTTCGAATGGGTTAAGAGTTAAATTAACAAGATTTAAAGGGACAAAAATAGTGAACATTATTGTAAATACGAAAATATGCTTAACCTATAAGGAATTTAAGGATTAGTTTAGAGTTACCGTGACTCACGTCGCACCCTATTTCGTTTGCCACTGATTCGGGCAATTGGGGCAAGCCTTCGGAAAGGCCAAATAAATTTCCAACATTGAACCAAAAACTTGTACCATCATAGGGGTGATTTCGGTTGGTTCGAAGTGAAATTTTCGAGGGCCGATTCAGATTGGGGTAATTATTTCCAGGACCAATCTCGACCAGAGTTAAGTTCGGCTCAGTTCGGGGTGCGGGTGGGATCGGTCAGCTCGGGGATTTCGCTCCGCCCGATTAATGTAACATACATAAAAGTATATTTAGATGAACAATAAAGATTAAACACAAAATAGATGAACGATAAAGATTAAACACAAAACAGATGAACGATCAGATTAATGTAAAACACATAGACAGTTCGGTTTGGTCCTAGTCGGTCCATATAATTTCGGTTTGGTTCGGTTCAGTCTAGAGAAATTTTCAGGCAAACAAGACCGAACCAAAAATTGATGGGTACTGTTCGGTTAAAACCGAAGCAGAAAATCCCACCCCTACCCCGACCGACGTATGCATTTGAATAAGCTTTCAAGAACCATGAGTCACTACGGTTTCTTTTGGTGGACCTCAAGCTATTATTAGGACCTCAAGCTATTATTACCCCTTATTTGTTTCCGGGTTCGTTTGTTTGTAAAGTTGTCCAAAGCCCTTTAAAGACTGCAAACAGATATTGCCTTACGGTTTTTTTTTTCTTTTTTTTTTTTTATAACAATAGTTACGGGTTTTTATTTGCTTTTTCTTCTGTTGTACAACAAGGCCGAGGGTGTATCAAAGGCTTCGCTGCAAATTTAATTCCAAAGGAAATGTAAAACAAAACCAAAAGTATTGATTCACAATGCGACCTAGAAGTTAGATAGGACTAATTCTATACCGATAGAAAGGATGCGCGAATCATAATCTCACTCAAAAAATTGAACCGACACAGTTTTCATGGGTTGGGTCGGTACTAACACAATTCCAAGAATCGACCAACTCATCTCCATATTGTGAAATTGAAACCAACGCAAGAAACAGAACCATACGTTAACATGTCATTGATGAGATAATGTCATTCGTTGTTATGATAATCGTCTCAAATACTTTCATTTTATCATCTCCTTGTCAGAAAAAAAATAAAACTGTCCCTCATGAAATGCGGCACTCTGTTTTGTTAGACTCTGACATGTATTTCTGATAAGGGGCTTATTTTCCTGGCGGCTTAAGTAAAATTTAAATAGGTATTCAGAGCGGCTTACACGAACCCTAAATAATTTTGAGCACTAAAGTTTGTGAGTAGACAAAACTAAAATTCTTCCATAAGTTAATGTAAGCATCCGTTCTCTTGATTAAAAAAAAAAAAACCCTTACTAGTACATGAATATAATACATCTTTGCCATGTCATCTCGTATTATAAAGAAAAGTAGTCTTGTTCCTCAATGAGGCAGGGTCTAGTTAACAATTAAAAAAAAACAGCCATCCGATGCTCCCATTTCTATTACTATTAATGACATTTCTATATCATGCAGAAGATAATACAACTAGTAGACTAGTAGTTGTGAGTTCGGCATAACTTTTTGGGGACTTTTTTGACACGGTTTTTTGGAAGCAACCTTTACAAATTCAGGTCAAATTTTGACATCATATTATCCGTCGCGACGAGAGAAATCGAAAAAGTATAAAAACATAAACCAAAGTTGAAAAAAGTTTCATGCAAGACGGCGGGAAAAAATCCAAAAATACCGGATTGGTCAAATTATTATGACTTGTCCCTCCTATTATGGAGAGGCTCCTTATACCTTATACGAAAATAAGGAAGAAGACAGTACAGATAGCGAATTTAGTGTTTTCCCGTCTTTTTTTTTTGTTTTTGGAATGCTTGCTGACCATGTCTCGTTTTGAGGATTTGAAGGTTCATAAAAATCAACGTACTTATTTAGATTTAAATGTCGCTTCAAATACTGATAGTCGCATCTAAGTACTGCACTATTTGTTCTATTTGTTCGGGTCTTTAAATATAACAACTATAGCGACGAATTTGAAGGAATTGTACTACTAAAACAAATAGTCAATCAACCATGTTGGTTCCACCACTTTCTAGTTTTTGTTTAATGTTGAACATGTCTAATAGTAATTCAATAACAATTCAGATCGGACGCTATTGACTAATATCTAGGTATAGATTGTTTGGAGATGAAATCGCCTGGGTTTGACGTTTTCACAATATGAAGATATTATCGAGGTAAATTGTTTGAAAATGAAATCCCCTGGGTTTGAAGTTTTCACATTATGAAGGTCATTATTGAGGTAGTACAGATCTGGAATTCCACCATAGATATTGGTTTGTATTGTTATGCTGCGCACAAACAGTCGCTATATCATGCTCACTCCCTGTTCGTGCAACAGTTTTTTCTTTCAATTGGAGACATCCAGTCGTCGACCTAATTGACGTGGACACAACCTCCATTGTTTCATTTTGTTACTAGGTAAAAGGATCGTGCCTATCCCCGTGTTGTAACGCAAATAATGATTTGTGCTGTTGCCATGCCACATCCAACACTAGATAGTAGTTGTGCTTAATATCTGTTCATATGGCTTCTATTACTTCTCGACTTTTAGTAGCAGAACCAGTTGATGGATGGGACACGGCCCACGGCCTTCTTCCGTTTGGTTTGTTACGCCATTATAGGATGACATAACTCTTGAATTCATGTTGAACATTCAACTTTTAAATGGCAGGTATAACTTTTCTCAACGTTTTTAAAAAAAAAATAAAAAATAGCCTCGGATGTTAACCCAAAAAAAAATTAGCAGGTATAAGCCTGCTCTTCTGTGACTGTCAAAAATGGCAGCTGAAACTATCCGAGACTAGACAAAGTGGACGCGATCAGTGGCGAATCTAGGATTTTTATACAGATGGGTCACTTTTTTAATACAAGACCGGCTCTAAGATTTCATGGTGAAAGATAAACCAATTGAAAAAGATAAAATCATTCCAAAAAAATGAATCTTTGTTGTGACATTGTTTAGTTTTTGAATTAAGATCACGTAATGGGCCAAAAAAAAAAAAAAGAACAAGCTTGCCAGGAATATCTAAAATAAAAAAAAGTCCACACTAGTACTTCTAAAATTGAATAAAATCTTTTTAATGATGTTTGAAGTTTAGTACTTAATGAATTGGTAAAATTGTAAATGAAAGTTGTAAGTTACAGTGAGAAAAAAAAAATTGAAACATTAAATTTCAGTGAGAAATTATGCACTGGACTTGGGAAGAAGAGAATACTTGTGGAGTGGAGCAATAAAAACAAAGCTAAAGACGCCAGCAGGAGTCGAACTCGAACCTATGTTCTATTGGAGAAGACACGGGGAACTTACCACTGAACCACAAATAACTTTCATGAGAAATGATAACATATTTATTATTTATTAACATTCCAGCTGGGTCACGTGACCCAGATGGGCCTACATTAAATCCGCCCCTGGATGCGATGCGTGTGAACAAAATGAAATTAGTTGCCCGGTAAGAACCATTTGTCTTTTCTTTTTTTTGTTTTGACAAGCAGCGGGTTTTGTACATCTCCAGTGGCATGACCAAAGATGAATAGATAAATACGCCTATAATTTGATAAAATGTGAGACCGCGATTGGTAGTTGTTTGTTTACAATAGAATGGCAAAAATGTATTCAAAGAAATAGTGAGTGAACCCCTTTTGCGGATCAAATAAAAAAGTGAACCCCTTTTTAGGCCTCTCTACCCTTTTCCGGTACGTATCTCTCACTTCACTCTCTCCATTAGTGGTTGGCCAAAATTATAGTAAATCTTTAGCTAGTGACCAAACTTAACAAATTTACCTGCTCAAGCTAAATCTTTAGCTAATGAGTTCATTGCAGCTATTTTCTCTCTCTATATCTGGTTGAAAAATACTCCCTCCGTCCCTTATTTATAGTCCGGTATTCCATTTTGCGCTATCCCTTAATAAGTGTCCATTTTGTAAAGTTAATGGGTAAAAGTTAGTGAATTATCTATTTTGTCCCTAAAAGTAAATTTCATTTTGAAAAAAAGTGGGTAAAAGTGTAATGATGACGGATAAGTAGAGGAAAAAGTTGATGTAAAAGGTATAATGATGATATTTTTTTTAATAAGTTGGAGTTACGAAGTAGGACACTTAAAAAGGGACGGAGGGAGTAGTTGGTTATGTAACTGCTTTGTTGACTTAAATATATTTAAAAAAATATATCTCGGGGATTAAGAACAAATTTTTTAGTCCTTAGACGCCAAGGTTTTACTTACTATAACCTTTATATCAATTTTTGTTTGATAACCGGATCTCTGGGGTCAGCTTGCTCACATCTCGACTAATTCTGAGGCCTTGAAGGTAACGATCAGACAAAACCTCCAATGGCCCCAAGGTTTGGAATGTTTGGTTTTCGTGGAATATAAACTTTCTATCGCTTTTATGACCATTAGTGGTTGGCCAAAATTATAGTAAATCTTTAGCTAGTGACCAAACTTAATGAATTTACTTGCTCAAGCTAAATCTTTGGCTAATGAGTCCATTGCAGCTATTTTCTGTCTCTATATCTGGTTGAAAAATAGTTGGTTATGTAACTGCTTTGTTGACTTAAATATATATACAAAAAAAAATCTCGGGGATTAAGAACAAATTTTTTAGTCTTTAGACGCCAAGGTTTTACTTACTATAACTTTTATATCAATTTTTGTTCGATAACCGGATCTCCGGGGTCAGTTTGCGCACACCTCGACTAATTCTGGGGCCTTGAAGATAACGATCGGGCAAACCTCCAGTGGCTCCAAGGTTTGGAATGTTTGGTTTTCGTGGAATATAACCTTTCTATCACTTTTATGATTGTGTAGACGTGTAGTACAACTATCCCAAATCCCAACATATGAGGTAAGCTTATAAAATTTGTTAAAAAAAAAAATACAATTCAGAATTACAACATGAAAAGGCCGAGAAAGCTAACCGAAACCTTATTCTAGGCTATATAAATGGATGAGAGATGGAATAATTTCACAGTTCATAAACATGCGAGCTATACACTTATCACATAAATGAAAGACAAAGCTAGTAACCGTAAGAAAGCATATCAGAAGCAAATAAGCAAACATGAGGATCAAAATATCCCTACAGCATGCATGTTCAGGTAAAAGATATTACATCGTAATATTGCTTTAATCACGTTTAGACCAAGTACTTGAGCAAATTTAAGTAAGCATTTTCTAGTATCTTATCATTACTTCATATTTTCGCTTGCTTGGTCTCTTATTTTTTGTTTGTTTTTTTAATACTTGAGAGGTTCTGTCCTAGTCGGGAGCCGGCTCTTTTCTCCGTGGGAGCAAGGTTCCTAGCAGATTTAAGTAAGCATTTTCTAATATCTTATCATTACTTCATATTTTTGCTTGCTTGGTCTCTTATTTTTTGTTTGTTTCCTAGTCGGGAGCCGGCTCTTTTCTCCGTGGGAATGAGGTTCCTAGCAGACTCTGACTTCAGGGCGCCAGAGCAAGATTCTGAGGGGTATTTGCCATCCGATAGGAGGACCTTGATACTATATACTATATAGTGTATTGGGCATACTATAACGCCAAGCCAAGGCATTATTGACAATGGATATAGCTTGGTTACAAGGCACCCAAAATAAACCCAGGTAGCATGTAAATAATTGTGACCCAGAAAAAAGGTGATAAGAGACCACAACTGATGAACCCTGCTCTCTTACATCTGAAGTCTTCTTCGTTATTGGGGATAAATTTTCTTCCTAAAGCCTAGTCACAAACATGCTGGCTAATAGCTGCTCAGCCGAAAACTTCACTTGAATATCAACAATAAATGCCGCTATTAGGCAATTTCACACACTGTTCACTTTCTAAACACCAATCATTCCCTCATGCCGCGATTCCTTACCTCAGATAGGCCCCTAGAATTAATGTCGAATTTCTGAGGTTGCACCAAAAAGAAGCATCATACGCTGATTACTCGACACCAGACAGGCCATCCAAACATTAACCATATGGCCATACTATTCAATAACTGCATTTACAACCAATCCACCAAGATAACATCCTTTACGCAGGCCACTAGAGTACTGCCACATCACCACACCACACCACGCCACAATAGCATAAAGAACAAATAGACCGACAACAGCACTTTTCCATCCATATTACCCCTGCTACACTGTACCGTCAACAACTGCATGGAAAATTTCCCATCATCCCTGAATGTGCTCCCACACAAAATATTGTTAGCCCACATCCCCCAGATTTTAACATAGCACCTAATTTCCACCAGAAACTAACATAATACTTGTAGGTGTAGCACACCTCCCCAAATGTTATCAAGGCTTCCTAGAGTTATTGGCTGTATTCCCTAACTAAATGGTTGCTAAGACTTCCGAGCAAGTAGATCTAGTTATCTGGGTAGCAGTATTTTGTAGTGAAGGCTTGACTTCCATTTTTCCTTTCATACTACAACCAAAAAGTCCAGTGCCAGTTGTTTTATAAACCAACTCCTACACTTAATTCTCCTAGCGGCCTCTTAATCCTTGTTCTCCTAGAAGGTTCACAATCCAAAACACGCGCAACCAATCTTTGAATCTCGTACGCAAGCAATATAACCTAATGCTCCAAACCCCCATAATAAAACCCAAGAGGTCATTTATGATTTATTCTCTCCTCAGTCACCACCTAGCACCAGAAAACTTGAGAAAAACCACGTGTCAGTTTCCCAGCCCTTTGGGCTAATGTTGGGCTAATGTTCTCAAAAGGAGTTGATGTATCCACAGGTGCACCTTACTCACCATCTCATTTGAAGTTTTCTAAACGCAAGGTCGTTTAACACCCTAAGCGTCATCGATTCATTCTTCTATCAAGTGATGAACTCACCTCACTGAAATCCGCCTTTTCATCCCCAAAAGAACCTAATCAAGGTATATCTAGAGGAGGGCACAATACAACAAATAGTTTTTATCATGAAACAACATGTTAGCAGAAACACAAGAAAGAAAACCAGTCATGCATTAAGTGATTACCTAGTTGGCTGAATTCTCGTCATTGATTAGCAGATCCTTGCCCTACTTGAGTGTTTGTCTGTTGCTGCTGCTTCTGCTGTATCTGCAGGAGGAGGTTAGCTGCAAACTGTAGTGTTGACTGGTACCGCTGGCTCTTATCAACCTCAGCCTCCAGTGTTACCTGACTACCTCCATTAACGGCAGACTGAAGCTGCTGAACCTGATTCGGGAGCTGAGGATTCCCGTTATCAAAACCCAATGGCATAGCAGTGTGGGCCTGAGTAGCACTACTCCCATGAACCTGATTGTTAGACAATGCAACAGAATTTGCAGGTTCATTATAGGCAGATGAACCATACAAAACAGCAGAATCCGTTCCATGTGCCATCCCAAAGCCCTTTTGCGTATTCTGATGAACTTCGTACTGATAATGCCGGTCAACCTGGGGGGGAACTGCCAGCTGTCCACTTTGTGAAGGCATTCCATAGTTATTCAACGGCCTAGAAGAACCTGCACCTTGTTGTGGTAGGTGAAATGCAGGATCTTGGACTTGGGAGTTGCCAGTTACCCCCAATTGTGAATCGCTTGATGTGTTTACCCCGGTTGAGTAAGTCTGAGGCTGAGCAAATTGTTGTCTGGTGGAATTATATTGATTCTCCACTTGCTGCAGTGAATGCCCAATCTGCTCATAACCTTGGCGATCAGGCGTCCAGCCCTGTGGCAGAGTTGCAATACCTAATTCAGGCCTCATGGAGGATGGTCCTAATGATGGTTGGGCACTTTCTGGATCAGAAGATTTCGCACTGCTAGGTATTAATGAGGCTAGTGTGGCTATAAGCTCAGGAGTTAAAGTAACTCCAGCTTGGGATACTGCGCCGGCATTTATTGATGGCGCTGGATGCATGGGAATGGGGTCCTTAGTTGACTGACCAAGCTGCTTTGTGATAGGCAATGATTCTCCATGTAAAACCCTATTATGGTCCATATGCATAGCATTTTCCACCTGTTGATGCATTCCAGTGTACGCATTTTGAGGAGGAATCAGCTGTACATCAGGGTACTGAGATTGGAAGAACTGTGGCTGCACGGATGGGCTACTATGGCCATTTTGGGGGAATTTCAGAACCACGCCATAAAGACGTGGAGGGCCTGAAATGTGTAGCACCTTGGAGAGGAAATCTGATGGAGGCACCAAAAATAAGGTGGTCCCATCATCGAATTTGGCCACCCCAGCCCGGTCTTTCCCCCCTAAATATCGCAGAAAGTCAGTGTATGGAGCAAAATCCTCCTCACTATCAGGTAGAAAGAAGACAACACTACATCCAGTCGCTTCGGCATAGTGCTTTGTTAACATGTCAAGGCCAGTTCTGGCTGAGCAATTAACCACCTCAGGACTGCAAAAGAAAAAAGCTTCACATTAGAACAAGAAATAAAAGGAGATTTACCCAAATGCTACGTCACAAGATCATAATACCGAAGTTTGAGTAACCCCCACCCACAAATTACAGAGGTTGAAGCGAAATTAGGCAACAATCTGCTGAATCCAATAGGCAATCAGAATTTGTAATTGCACCAAGAACCACATTTATGTCCTCCAAGAAACTAAAGGGTTACAGAACTGTTGGCGCTTTGTGATAGTATAACAACACTAGATTGTCTATGTTAGAAATTCGGTTCAAAACAGTTAATTCGTGACCACAAGCAATAAGCAGAAATCCTGAAGCTAGTTAACAAGTCATTCAACATAAATGTGGTGATTTTATCCCAAAAAACTAGTGATGTTGGATGCTCAATTTATTAAGTCAAATGGAGCATATGATAACCTTAAGGGCAATTTTGTTTGGTGGGATTAATAGGTGAGGGAACATATAACACATAAGTTATGTTATCTCATCAGACTAATCGTGATAGGATTAATAATACCACACCGCCATGGTATTGTATATTCCAGCGGAGGATTATATATCCGATGGGTATTACATCCGAGCCTCAAATATTTTATACAAACACTGGATGTGGTCCCCTTTGATATACATGGTCCAATCCAATGCTCATATCCGATTAAACAAATGGGCCCTACACGTATAAACTTCATCAAATCGTTAAATTCACTTGAAAGTCGATACATCTTAAGATGTTAGAAAATTTCTTTGAAAAGAAGTATGCCAGATCCAATCAAGTGACATTTCAGTTTCATTTACTCACCACAGGTCAAAATTGAGATCCAACATCTACAATGATGGACAACTACATAGAAAGCAGGTAACTAGAATAAATACTACTTACATTTCAGACTCTATGCCTCTCCCAACAGCGACACAACGAGCATTACAAACAGATGTTCCGCCCTTGGCAATAACACCACGCCACATGTAATCATGATCCAGATGGCCCTGACCAGTTCCCCGATTTATCATCCTTACCTCTGCTGGACTGAAGTGCTTTTTCTCTTGAACAGGACCTGAAGCACCCCCATCAACTTCTGGACCAAGACCATACATTCTGTCCAACCCCCAGTCACGATCATCCATTTTCTTGGAAGGAAAAGGAGTATCATAAACAGGCACATTATCGATTCTTGACCGCTTAGATTCTCTCTGAAACTGATTTGCATCAAACACATCCCACGTTCCAGACACAGGTCTGATTGGTCCTTTTGCCCCCTGTGAAGGTGATAGGAGCATCCCAGGAATAGGGGCTGATCTTTTCCAATTTGGACCACCCATTGTATTGCCGGGAATAGCATCTGGAAATTTATGTGGCACCGTCGAATCGTTGAAATCTGGGGCTGATTGTAGAGGCTCAAAGCTACCTTGTGGGCCAAGAGGCCGCATCCCCCTATTGGGTCCAAGAATACCCCTAGATGTTGCAGGTCGAGAAAGAGCATTTGGTAACATAGGTAGGTTATGATCAAGCATATCGACATGTGCAGGTTGAAAAGGTGGTTCAGTAAAAAATGCATCTGGCCGTGGCCCTTTTACGCCTGGATAAAATCCAGGGTAATCCTTGCTACGGGCTATTTCACTGCTTGAATACATAATTGATATCCTGGAATCATTGAAAAGTCGGCCCTGCAGGCCTTCTTTGGCACGACGTGCCTCATCAACACTTCTGAATTCAACAAAAGAGTAGTGCCGGTCGGGAAAACTTTTTATACTCTCAATCTCGCCAAATAGAATGAAAGCGTTATGCAACATTTGCTCATCAACGTGAACTGCAGGAGGGTAACCTATCCACAATACATTGCTTGGTTGTCCATCACCTTTTCGGCCTCCAAAAGATTGAGCATGCTATATCACAAAATAGACGGACAAGTTTAAAATATTAACAACTTCAATTAACTACAAATTTGAGTACCACTTCTTGCCCAGTCCTTTAAAGGTGCAAAAGCACTTGAAACAATCTGCACCCTTTGGAACTCCTAAGAGATTATTATAGTCAGCTATACAAAGGATCTGTCAGAAAAATGATGATTTTTTTTTTTTTTTGATAAGTAATTATATTAGAAAGATGGCATTAAGGGAATGCCACCATGTATACAAAAAGGCCACCAACACAAAAAGGCCCTATACACCACCCCTATTTGACAAAAAAGCTCAAACCAATCAAAAAATTGATCATTACAGGGAACAGAGCATGTACTGAAACCAGATACCCCAACAAACCATGCTCAATAAAAAAAGTTGAATATCAGCACTAATGGAAAGCTTAGTTCTAAGGCTTTGCAGAACCTAATAAATTAAATTCTAACAGTTGGTGAATGAGAATTACCTGTTGTCGTTTGAACCCGGAATGAGGGGACTCAGAATAGTTTGTAATCCCCTCTGGCGGCATCCATGAGGAATCAGGAGGTCCAATGTCCCGGCTAAGGAACTGTCCCTCTCTTGTATCACGGTAATCAGACCCGTGTTCCTAACAACATAAAAAGTGTTAGATCAAGTATTGTAAATTGTCGACAAGTATAAAGGTTAAATTAAAATAAAAGAGGCTTCATAGTCAGATACTCCGGCCCTTTCAAGTTCAATTCCTGGCTCCACAACAGCCAGCCAATAAGCTAGTTTCAAATTCAAAGATTGCTATGCAAATAACCACAGCATCTTATCCAAAGTATGAGCACACATCTAAAGCACTTCCAAAACGTGATTTACTTAATTGACTTACTCTTCTTATAGTCTGAGACCTGAGGAAATCAACACGTATCTGGTCCCCTCCTATTTGCTTCCCATTCATGACTTTCAATGCTTGAGAAGCATCTTCCAATCGGAAGTAGTCAACATATGCAGTATTACGATCCCTAAGGAACTTGAACTCCTCAATTTCACCGAATTTGAGAAATTCTGCTTCTAGTGCTTCTTTAGTGACTGATAGGCTGATTCCACTCACCCACAAACTTTTGCATGGTTTAGCCTGCCCAAACAAAGTAAGATAAAATTTGGGAAAAAGTATAAGGTTGGAACTGAAGAGAATAAAAACATAGTTAAAATGTCTTGTTGTAATAGCAACTTTGTCCGAAAAATAGGAATATAAGATACAATATTCAAAAGACAATACCAATCAGCTAAGTTTTAAGTTTTGCATGTAACCTGGTTCTTGTCCAAAATGATATTGGCTCACCCAAAACATTCATCCAACACTATTTTGGATATAAACATGCTTTGGCCAGCAAATTACAAACTAACTAAATTACTAATAATATTTATGCGGATCAAATCAACAGATAAAGACATTGGATGAAAACTAATTGAGCCAGATCAAATCCCTAAACACACCCATTTTTCGTTTTTCTCCCTTTGAGAAGAACACATTCAGATGGCAATAAAATATAAGCCACATTAAGCACTGGTATCCAACAGAAAACCCCACGAAGGCACCAACCAAATCAAGAAGTATACAAAGACCATGAAGCTGTACTATTTCTTTTGCCGTAGAATGAAAATGACCAATTCATGAAACCAAACTAAGATGGAATACCAACGAAAAATGAATTTTAAGGTACAGATGTAACTTTGATGAAATGGAAAGGCAAAGAAGATCGATGGCCCCATTATGGGTTAAATGGACAACATTGTAATTCAGATTAAAGGAAAGTATTGGAGAGAGCATTGTTAAGAAAGTCCGAGGAAGCTGATGATGGAATTATATTGGAGCAATGAGGGCTTGCAATATCCTACACTGTCCAAATGAAAGAGAAATTTGATAGAACCACTATAAGCAGACTATGCTTTGAGAAACGAGAAACAGAAACATCAGTAAGAAGATGGAAGTGGAATAAACTGGACATGAAATCGGAGATATTAGATTAGATTCGTCGTGATTATTGCTTATGTGCAAGGAAGTGTATTCACTGAACCAGTTGTAGAATAATATCGCGATCAATATCTAGGGCAATGCCAAGGCGGAGACAGGAAATGTAAGCGTGATGTTGATACTGTTATAGGAGAGATAGAACAAACAATTGCATGATTTGTATACAGCAGCAAAATACAATTCACATCAGTAGCGTTTTCGAGACAAGGATAATATGAATAAAGTACTTATTCCATAAAATGCCATTTCTATCATGAAGCCAGGAATATCATCATCCAGAATAACCTCTAATCAAGTATCCATTCAAAACAATAAGTTTCATACGTGTATATATACACATAGATATATATACATATTGACTTGGACATGTGTATGCATCCCTATCTCAATCGTCAATACAATAGTCATTTGAGTAAAAAGGTACAGATTACTATATCACAATAATTCCCCATATACTCGCTGAAAGTGGACACAAAACAAGATGAAAACAATGATATTCATAGGATATATCCTCATCAACGAATAAGCGAACCCAACAAACTCCTCATCCGAAACCAATGGAAAGGGAAAAGCCTCAAACAAGAAAATGTAATATCGTTGACAAACACGACCCCCTTTAGCTTTTGGATCAGAGGTCCCTCCAAGTCCTATTTCTCCCCCCTGCAAATGCTGCTTAAGACATATGGAGGCAACATTAAAAGCCATCATCACACCCCTGCCCAGCAGGCCCTACATACAGCTCAAAAGTTCAAAAAACTCGGTATACAACTGAGAGCAACTTCCAGTGAAGTGTACCCCTCTTTGAATTAGGCAGCACACAGCATAATGTGAACCCTACCCCAGCCTATCGACACTTATTTTAGCTTCCCACACACCCTTGGAGAAAGGGCTCTGAATAGAAAACTTAGGGAGAAAATAATATAGCAACCAAACTCATTAAAGCATAGTTTAAAATATGTTATAAAAATGCGCTAATACTGTTTTTCCCCATGACCAATTTAAAACTAGTATGTTAACTAGCTTATTTTCAATATGATAGGAGTAGACTTCTTGTGAAAAAGAAGGTACTTCTAAACATGAATGATACCATATTCCCCCACACTCCTGGTACCAAAATGATCCGTGACCCAGCATTCCAAGTTGTATAGGTGTGCTAGGAGGTTTGGATAGTGGTCTTCTCAATGTCATAGTCAAATGGGTGCCGCCCTGTTCGATGTGCAAGTTTTTTACCATCAAGAATTGAATGTTTGACGCGGTGCATGAAGAGGGCGGTGCTTAGATCTTTAAGACTGAAAAAAAAAGGACTAGAAGACTTTATGAATGGGTAGAAAGCTGCATTATTTGCTTGAAAGGATCTCCATGTAATTTGGGATTAATGAGACATTGAGGCCTTTTCTTTTTCTTTTTCTTCATTCAACAAATTGTTTGGGAAATCGTATTGCCGAGAAAAAAGTAAGAATTTATATGGAAGGGTACGAGATTTTCATTTTATACACTGTGACTAGTTGCAAACTCATCTCCTCACCTTCTTATGAACATTAGGGATCAATAATAAAAGTGGCAAACTTTATGCCCCCACAGACCAGGCACTATGACGCCCTCAGGTTCGCTTGTTCTACCAAGCTCCAAGCTTAAAGGTCAAAAACAGTGCACCATTTTCCCTTTTTTTTTCCAAAGTCTATATCTTCTTATTTGTCAATAATTTGAGTGGTTGTAAGGTCTTTTGTTCTTTCAATCTCTTTAAAGTCCTTAGGATCAATTCATGACATCCTATTATACCATGATTCTGCTGTAGAATTACATCATTAATTTGTAGCAATGCAAAATCAAGAAAAATACCATGTTGCATCATGATTCTTAATTGTTGCGATGATTCTACTCCCAGTTTTATCCCCTCATAAAAATAAAAGAAAAACTCTTAAATATTGGTATTTAGATAGAAGTGTGCGATCCGTAACATGTACTCCGTCCATGCAATGTCTAGATGAGTACTTATTATTGAAGAGTCCATGTAACATTGAAATTTACAAAGCCTTCAAATCTTTACAATAATACAACAAAATTATAAGGCATAACTAGATTTTCATGCCAAAGGGCTTGTAGCCAAATGGTATTTCCTGATCCTTCCTTGAGGAAGGCCAGGGTTTGAGCCCCGTCGTGGGCGTTTGTGGCTCAGGGCTATGGACGGCTTTTGAACCCCCTATGGGCTAATTTCCTAACTCCCCTCCAACCCCCCCGCTAATGTATACTGCTTGGCAAAAAAAAAAAAACTAGATTTCATTACCAATAATTTAACAACGAGAAAGTCTCAACATACTATTAAAGGCGAAGAGGGGCACCAAAACGGTAAGGTTTCTTATTAGCGCGAGAAGAGGAGCAAGGTGAGGCTTCATCAAAGCAAGGTGCAGGTTATCAAGAAAAAAAGACAGATGCAATAAGAAAAAGATATGGTTAAGAGAAGGCATTTTTAGCTCTCTTTTTTCTTGTTCCACGGGGAGAAAGGAGGTAAGGACCCTTGCATACAATCAACCATAATTTTCTTGGACCGGTTATTGCATGATTGTGCCAAAAGGAATTAATTGATCCTTGGAAACTGTTTTGAAACTTGTATATAGCATGGCCTATAAATTAACTTTTGTAAGGTTTATCCGCAGTTGAATTCCGTCCATTCCTTGACTTGTAGCTAAAAGCAAATGTTTTATAATTCTCAGTTACAGAGATATAATCTTATTGAGTTATGTTGCCTCACACACTAATTCTTGCTCCATAGAAGGTTGAGGTACTTTAATTTTGAGAGGTTAGAAGTTTAAAACTCCTTTAAAGATTCTTAATAAAAGGAGAACAATGACGCCAGTCAAGATGAATCCATCAAATTGTTAAAAGAACAATAAAAAAAACCATCTGAACTGATAAGCTGATTTGGAAAAAACTAGATAGAACTATAGAAGCTTTTGACATTTCGAATCCGATATTCCCAACATTCGATTCCAAATCCCATTCGATGTTTGTCATCCAAGGCAAAACAAAGAGAAGACAAGCAGGGACACCGACTTCATCGACTCTTTAAAATTGTACTTTTCAAAAAGAGGTTTTCCAAAATTACCACCATTAAGATAATCCGTGATTCTGTGGAAGTTTAAAAGCATCTCTCTCTCTCTCTCTCTCTCTCTCTCAAATTCATTCCTTCTCTCACTTTCATTGTGGACCCACCACTTGCTTCTCACAGCATCGTGTATAATAACCTCAGGTAATAACATTTCCCTCACTAATAACCCATTTGGATTGATGGATTCAATAAGAAAAGAAAAGAAACGATTAGACTTTCTTGTCAAACCACTAATTCAAATTGAGTACTTTGGTGAGAAATGGTGAGAAAAAAGTACCAAAACCAATACAGTTTCAATGGCTCCTTCCCCTTTCTCACCTAAAGGTCAGCCCCTTCTCATCACGCCCTTTCTCACAATTCAAAAGGGCAGCAAACAAACATCTTGACTCCACTCCATGCACACGGTGCCAAAAGGAAAGAAAAGGACAAAACTGGTCTTGTTTGATTGGCTCCTTCCCTTTCATCACCAAATCTCACCAAAACAATAGCCCTTTCTTAACACCCTTTCCCACAATCCAAAGGGAGAGGTAAACAAACATCTTGACTACACTCCATGCAGATGGTGCACATCGTATTTCACACTCAAGACCGGCACAATTCCTAATTGTAAGATTCGTAAGGTTGAGAATAATTCAGCATATTACACAAACATGCCGACTACAAAACCTAGACTTCATCAATCCATAAGGCACAAATTCTACCTTACCACACGAAAACGATAACTTCCCCCCAAAATAATTACACAAAACAATTAATCTATCAATCCAAAAAAAACACAAACTACAATCAGCAAACCCTAACAAAACACAAAGAGCGGAACAAACCGGTTTCGCGAACTCTATCTTCAACGAATTCCCGCGCAGGTACGTCCAGTTGAGGGCCTCGAGCGCTGCCCGGGCGTCCTCCACACGCTTGAAGTAGACAAAAGCGTAGCTTCTGGAAGGGTACGACGTTATGCTATCAACGGCGCCGTATTTGGAGAACGAAACCATCAGATCGGAGTCGGTTACCTCGGCCGACAGGTTTCCGACCCATAGGTTGTTCGACGGCGTTTTCGAGTCATAGGCGCCGTGCGCGCTTTTGCTCTGTTTGGTCTGTGGCGGCATCTTTTGGCCCGATTGGATTGAAACCCTAGGATAGATAAAGGGGGTCTTAGTAATGAATGTGAGGGGAATTGAGAATGTTAAAGATGTGATTGATTACCTGAATGATGGACTCTGGAACCAATTTGAATTCTGAAGATCGACGCAGGCCTCGAGAGATAAGAAAGAGAGAGGAGGAGGAGGAGGAGGAGGAAGAGGAGTGGAGAGCGTTTCGATCTTTAAATAGAGGGTTTGGATTAGATGAACCCGTTAGAACGAGTGGGTCCTACGGAAATTCGCAGGGCCACTAGGGGTGTGTGGGTCCTACAGGTAGTAAACGTGTGGGAAAAGGATGCTCTTCCCTTTTGTGGGTCGATTCCCTGCCCGAACAGGTGTTGAGCGGTTAATTCAGCAGTTTATTTCGACGCGAATTGTTCGAAGGCGTATATAAATTTAAATCGCTTATTGTTTGATTAAGATTTGAATTGTCAATTAACGAAATAAACAATCGAATCGACCACTCTACACTGTCATCCCTTTTTTTTTTTTTTTCAATCGTCATACATCAGCGGGAGTTAGTAAGGGGTGTTAGAGTTAGCACAGAGTCTAGAAATTATCCATAGCTTGGGACCCTAAGAGTATTGCCCTAGCAGGGATCAAACCCAGGACCTCCCTCGTAGGGAGAGAAATGACAAACCAATCCTTTAACTATTACTCCTACCTTTGTTTCTTTTACCCCTTCGTCTAAAAAACCCGGACACCTCGCTTCCTTCAAATGCGGAATATCAATCAATCAGTACTTTCAATCCCCTCCTGTCACTCTTTTCCGTTCGGATTTCAGCGTTTGATATGACATGCACGTATATATACGAGTGAAACATCTTTTTCAATGAGATTTTTCAAATACTTCATCCATTCCAACTTCTTGCGTCTTTTTTTATGTGATGTTCTGAAAATGATTTGTATGTTTCAAAACTTTTCAATTTTAGATATCTAAATTATCATTTTACCCCTCCTTTTCTTTTATACATTTAAAATAGGCTATGTTTCCAAGAAACCAAAAGAGAGCAATTATGATGGATAAATCAGTTTTTGAGCATGGCAGGAAAACTTCCCGCCTCATTCAAAAAAGATTTTGAATGAAATTTTGCCTAATTTAAATATTCTGTCAAGGGATAAAATAGTAAAATTGATGAAAATTGAATGTAATTATAAAATTTTCTTAAATTACGTGAAATTCAAAATAGGCGTAACAAATTAGGATGAAAGGAGTATTAAATTATATGACTTATACATTCGTTTTTTTTTTTTTTGAAATTCTATTTACTTCATCTTTATAAAATACATCATCTAATTCAAGAAACATACTTCACTCTGTTATTTATTTGCTTTGTAGAGCCTACTATGACTCAAATTTTGATAATCCTACTACATGTAAATATTTAAAATATGAGTCGTAAAATATTTTTATACTAATTTCTAAGTGAAGATGGACAATTTCAGCATAAACTATTCATATGTGCATGTTATATTGGAATCTAACGCTCAAATTAGGATAGAATAGTAACAAAAGGGGCTAAGTGATACTAAATGATACATTAATAGGACAAAGTGTAAATTTTTTAGATGGAGTTACAGTGAAAAGGGGAATAGTTTAAGGGGTAATCTATAATTAACCCTTTTTGCCGAGAAGTGCAAGTGTGGTACCTCATTACCTTTGCCAAAGAGTATTGTCTCGTTGCACCACCGTTATGCTTAGTTGGGCTTACTTATTTACATATTTTGAAAACAAAAAATAGTCCAATTTTTTAAATTATATGATGGACAAACTAGCAACAAATTATCAACGTATATGGACTAATACATTTTTTTTGTTGTTGTAGAAAGAAATAAAATAATGAGGAGAATAAACAAACAGATAGGTCGTTATTGAATAAATCTCTCACAAATTCAATAATAATGGGAAAATGAATAAGAAAAAATAACTTGCATTTTCTTTCTGGTAAAAAAAAAAATAATGAATAAGAAAAGGAAATCTAATGGGAACACAAACGGATACACTAAATCTTATTAGATTTTGTTTAAATTATAGTAATCTTATGAGATTGGATTCGCATTTATTACAATAAGAGACAGCAATGTGTACACCAAGTTATTTTTAATACGTGGGGCCAACCGCAAGAATTCTCTCAAACTCCACTTTACCCCTGTGATTTGGGGTTGTTGCTGATGAACCCCTGTCAATTTGCAATTGACCACATAACCCCTCGTGGTTCCACGACCACACATTAATCGTTCTAAATGTATTGAGAGCAAAGTTCGAAGATATGGGGGGAAAGAGTAGGGTTTCCAATTGACGCGTACAAGGGTAGAACAAGTGTTGAAGAAGGGCTATAGAAAGGTAGATCAAGAAGTAAACAAGCTTTTGGAGTGTAATTCAAGTACGAATCCATAATTGTTTTATGTTCGATTTATGCATTCGAGCATGGTTCTCATCCGTTTTGTTGCACGTTTTACTTTTTTTAGGGTTGTTTACTGTGTAATAAAGGCATTCCATCACCTTTATGAGTTGTCTGGCTTAAGATATGTGTTTCTCCTCCTCCAATAGAGCTTTGAAAATAACATAATTGAATCATGAAGTAAAAATGAGGGACATTAACACGAATAAAATTGCATGCACTCAACCAAAAGAATCACTTAATGGCGAGAGAGATCTGCTTCAAAGGATTTTTTCTATCCTAAAATTAACAAATGTGTGCGTGTTTCCCTTTTATATAAATGGGGTAGGGGCATTTTCGAAATGGTTTTTAGTGGTAAAAGATGTTAACAAATGATATTTGCAAAATAAGGGCGTGGGAGACACTTCACATGTTATTTGGACG
>BPLS01031771.1:68204-83599 GCA_019656275.1 Rhododendron kiyosumense | reverse complement strand
GGAATAAGCAACGATGGGGATCAGTCCACAAACCACGAGGGGTTATGCGGTCAAGTGGGTCATCTGCACAAACCCCAAATCATAGAGAGATAAAGTAGACTTTGTCCTTTCATTTTTGTGAGTGTCTTATGAACTTCTAGAAAAGTAGAATGGGCTACACTTTGATTAAGCAAGTAATTGGGCTAAGTTGCCGTTCCGCATTTTTTTTAAACTTTCTTTTTTTTTTAAAAAGAAGACGGTAATTTCAAGCTCAAATATAATAAAAATAAATTTTTTTTTTTGCAATGTTTAAAAGATCTCAATGAGATCTATCAAATAAGATTCATATTGATAAAAAAATTATTTGCGTAAACACATAATTTTTTACCTTGAAATTACCTTTCTTTTCAAAAAGTATTTTTTATTTTTTTATAGAAACTGACACGACCCCTATGAAACAAGAACAAAAGAGAACATAATTCTTCCTGGTCATAAAAAAACTATAATCATCCATTGCTTATTAACTTGTTTGGTCACCTATGGAAAGTCCTACACCTTCTAGTAAGAGGCGAAAAATTGACAATTCACTCAAATCCATTATCTCATCATAGAAATTTGTCGCTCGCTCGTTTCTCTCTCAACCCCTGGCGAGGCTTTTTGTCATAGGTACTACAACCCTACAGCCAACTGATAAAACGATTCTCTCTCTCTCTCTCTCTCTCTCTCTCTCTCTCTCTCTCTCTCTCTCTCTCCCCGTACATGAAGAGCCGGATACAATTTCAGGGTTTCTTATTTCTTTATAGATATGACAAACTTTCGAAATTGTCCCTCGGAAAAGTTAAACGTACCAAGATAGGCCTTTTTTGCCCCCTTTTCTCCCGCATTTGAAGGGAGAAAAAACATGAATGTACCAAAATGCATAGGAGACTTTTCTTGTCCCACAAAATTCTCAGACGTTGCATGATTGAGCAAAAATCAATAGCCGATCAAGGTTCGTTCTGTATCTTGATCTTGTACATGTCATCAACCTTCCGTGTAGTTTATAAACTTCTAAAATTGAATTGCTGTGACCGGAAAAAAAAAAGAAGCATTTTCTCAACGATCAGATACCAAAGGGTGGCTAGCCTTAAATCATATGCAGTAATATATCTGACAGAATCCATGATAAGCTGTTAAAACATTTTCCCTCTCAGATACCAGCGAACAATTTCAAGAAATTTTGTACTTCAGTTTTGTGTCGGATATGCATATATTGAACTAAGGAGGGCACTTTCAAAAAAAAAACCCGAGGGGGAAAAAATTGAAATACGTGTAACATTAAAATCTCTAAACAATAATTGAAAACATAAACACTGAAGGCGTTTTATTCCACAAACGGATGGGCTAATCTTTATGGGCAAACATAGCGATGAATTCTAAAAGCTATCCTTCGCCTGGCGGATGATGCCCAAAGCTTCTGCATCATCAGCAGTGGCTGGTATATTTAGTGACTGGCGGATTTCTGCACTTGAAGTGCGAAGGAACGGATTACATGACTTCTCTCTCTTCAGAGTCGTTGGGATCTGGGACATCAAGAAAAATTCCAATAAATATGATTAAGAAGATTCACATACAATAGATTCTGGAAAAGCAAAGCAAACACCAACGCAATAATAAGCACAGAGCAATGTTATCTGCTTGGCAGCATTCGTTTAAGAACTGGCAATATGCAGAAGAGCTTCCAATAGTTGCAAAGTCATCATACAAACAGTTTTGGCTCTCGTGGTTGCGTTTCTTTTCCCTTTCTTATTACGGTTTCTGGGTGGAGGGTTGTACCTGGCCAGTAATATGTTCTATAACCATTGACATTGCCAGTAAACATGTTGCTCTCGTGGTTGCATTTCTTTTCCTCTTACTTATTTTGGGATCTGGTGGAGCGTTGTACATGTTGCCATTAACATGTTGCTATTGCCATTGACAGTGACAATTAGGGTGCCACTTGATTTGGGAAATGCTTGGTTCTTGGATTTTTCGAGGGAAAATAAAATGCTAGGGTAAGATAATGATTAGAGACCCATATATGCATACCCCTCCCCAAAACTCTTTACTCTTATTAATGGGAACTAAGCTAGGTCTGATTATCTTTTCTTCATCCAGACATTGTCTGAAATTTTGCCCGCCCTTTTTGTATCCTCCATCAAACCCTCTACCTATGGCCCGAAGGCACGTACAAAGAAACCGTGGCGAGCACGGCACTTGGATAATAGCATCGGATACATACCCAACATGACCTTCACCTAATTGGCAGGCATATTTCATGATTTGAATTTAGGTGACCTATCCATAGAACTCCGTTACACATAGTTCCTAAAGCACCTTGTCAGCGCTATTTACTCTATAAAATAAAAGCTATGAGTACCTTGGGGTGAAATAGATTAATCCAACACTTAGAACCTGACACACCCAACAACTGTACCTGAGTCCATGTAACATAGTCCTTTACAAATACAATAGCCAAAAAGGACAAGGAGATAAAATATGCCAATAGATCCCCAATTCAACTCAACCTCAGGCCACCAAGCATGTGACACACTGCAAATGGAGGAAGCCCAACTCAATTCGGAGACTCATTCCAACCCACAACCCTAGTCAAACTGGGACCAACTCATTTGCGTTTCACCAAAACCCCCATCCTTCGGACTGATAGGGTGGTGGACAATGTTTTACCGAAAGGCAACCATTCAAATCCAACTCAATTTATGTAGATTTAACTTACAAGGTGTTTTCATGTGAAGCAAAATGACTGCATACTTTTAGGTATTTAAGATAAGATGACTGGAAATGTTAGACCGCCCAATTACACAGCATTCACCAAAATTGACAGCCGTGTACACAGACTAGACCACAAACTCTTCATCTCACATTCAAAATCGCAAAGTGGTTCATGGCCAAACTTTCCACTTGCGCCAGTGAGCAAAAAAGAGTCGCAAAGAACTAGTGCACGAATATCAAATTTTTACATAACAAATTGAAAGAAATACATAGATTACCGTTGGCAAGCCCTTCTTACGGAGATGGGCTACTTGGGCAGCATAGGACTTGAGTTCTTCATTTCGGGGTTCAATGGACAACGCAAACTTTGAATTACTCTGACAAAATAAGCGGGGCATTACAACTAGGGTCCACGAGATAGAGAAGAATAGAGTACACAAAAAAGGAGAGTACAAAATAGTAACCTAACTTACCAATGTATATTCATGACCACAGTATATGTTTGTGTTATCAGGCAAAGACGTTATCTTTTTAAGGGACGCCAGCATCTGGAACACAAAGATGCAATTGTTACAAAAGCTTAATTAGGAGAAACGAAGAAAGAAAATTAGTTGCTATACTGATTAATTTTGTTTTTATTACAGGGCATCTTACTTCAAATCATATTGGACTACATTGATTCAGCAACATTATTTGATGGTGTTAAAGTAAGAGAAAACCGTTTTGAATCTAACAAAAGAAATATGATGGACTGGAAAAATTATCCTTGACGACAATAAAATATTGGAACTTGTGGAAGTTTCCGTCGCAGTATCAACAAAGATCTTTTGGACATAAAAGATCCAGTTCGGTTGATAAACCTTCACATTTGAAAATTTTGCTATACACAAACTCTCAAACTTGGCACCGGAAAGTGAAATTAAACCTCTAAACCAGAATATTTTGCACATGGAATTAATTAGCAAATTTGTTTACTATCCAGCTGTTTCATAACGATAAGTTACAAGACATCAAAAAAAGGCAATTCTAGATGAGGGATTCTCTTGAAAGTCAATGGGAGCATCAGCAGTAGACCACTATATCGCAGCAGCCCAGTAGCCCCCTACCATCAAAAACTCGATCCTATTCCAGCCAAAGTGCTCGAACCAAGTCAGCTCATTCATTGCGCTCTCCAAGCCTCCCCTTACCATATCATTGTCCTCGGTCCTATCCTATCCCATTTAGAAGGAGGACAAAGAGGCACAAATTAAGGGATTAAACTGAGTACCTGCATCCCTAGCTCCACCTAGATGACCTTACAAGTAAGTCAGATAAGAGATCACTTCCATTCGGCAAATTCCTAATATCCTGTACATTTTCTGTTCCCCAATCTTGGGCTCTAGCAGTCCACAATACAGCCAAATACAGTCAAACTAACTTAGATAGTAGCGAGTAAACAATGCTCAAACACTCTTATGAATAAGGAACTCGAACAAAGATTTATAGGTTGGCTTAGTGAAAGAAGTGCATCCTTACAAAACGATGTCCAAGACAAATTCTAACGACTAGTTAAAAGACTCTCACTTTGCTTCCATCACTCTCCCATAAATTGCCAAAAACGAAAAGAACTTAGATACTTTGGACGAAGGGATCATTTGGAACTAACATACATAAGCCATGCTCTTAGGTCTATAACTTCTTGCTTATTACAATTGTAAAATGATAACTTAATTCATAGTTGAAAGTGAAGATTCATTCGTTAAGGAAGGAATACAAAACAAGTTATTGAAACTGAGGAATTCAAACAAATCCATTAGCATCCCCCTGCAAAGGACAAGTCGACATCCTTCGGCATAAATAGAGAGAAAACTCCTTTGAACAAATGAAGCTGTGTTGGGGAATCTACTGGGGATAGATGCTATTCAATCATCACAAATGGCGTAAATAGAGCTCTTCCAAGTTGAAAACGGTTATTGGAATTGCTCAACCTTATGCAGTTTCCACCAACCAAAAAAATTGACTTCAGTGATGAATTGATGGAAGATGGAGAGTGTGGAGCAACTCCAATAGCCGTTTTCAAAACTCGAAGAGCTAAATTTATTTCGCCCACCACATTTGATGAGGATGTAAATAGGTAAACCGTAAACTACTTATAACACATTCACAAGTTCTAAGCTCCCCAACTTCAAAAAAATTTCCTCTCTAACTCTAACCATGTTAAGAGATGTTGACTTATCGTTGGCAGAAATGTTAAGCAGTGGAATCAATCAGAACACGAGGAATCTTACACGAGTTATGCTGGAAAATCTTAAAAAAATTGAGCCTCGCAGCTCAAATTTCTTTAAATTAGTTTAATAATACTGCATATACTATAATATACTGAATAACTCTTCATCTCGCTTATATAGAAGAAATATAAAGCAACAATAATTTGAAGGAAAAATTAGAGCCTTATGAAACAGTTTATTATACTGTGGCAATGTTTACTATAGGTATAGTAAGTTCCTTTTTGGGTGTGTATGAAGGGAAGTCAAAGCCTTTTAACTGGTCGGCACAAACGGTCTCGAACATATTCTATGAGAGCAAAGCAGTCACAAGGAACTTTAACTTACTTGCTTTGTGCGAAGGAATTACCTTGTCCACTAGGCCAACCTATTCAACTTTGCTTGAGCTCTTGATTCGTAGTGTTATTTGACCATGTTTACTCGGTAATGATAAGTTCAACATGTTCTAGAATAACTAAATATCTAGCTATTGATTCATTGATTCTTTGAGGGAAGAGAAACGTAACAAAAGAAGCTAATCTTACAATGGAAAAGGTTCAGCACTATAGCTTCACTCCCCATATCTTGCCCCACGGTTGATGAAGGCAAGCTCCTAAATTCAACCATTACATCCCACAATCTGATACTTAAGTCATGTTTTACCATGTTCTCATAAATCTTTCGTTAAAGCCACAGGTTAGAACTTCGGATCAGACTCTGCAGTACTTCAGGACGACTCAACATTGGAAAATTTTAAAAATACCTTTAACCAAAGCATAAAAGGAGTATATATATCTAGGTGGTGTTGTTGCCTCAACCTTTTTGCAAGTCATAAATTTCTAGAACAAAGAAATGAACTCACTTGCACAACAAAATCCTTGCAGAATGGGCACATAATAAGAAGCATCGCAAGTTTAAAGACTTAGTTTAAATTTACCTCTTCAGGGGTTCCTTCAAAAAGCTTGCCGCATGATAAACTAAACAAAGTGTCCCCTGTAAAAATCGCTCGTGATCCAGGAAAATAAAAGCTAATATGCCCTGCTTGAAATTAAGATCAACAATGAACGTTAGCAAGAAGAAAAGATTTGAGTAAAACAATCTTGTGCAGGCTATGCATCAAGAAGTAAAGAAATAAGAGAATCTGCCAACACCCACGACTAGATCCCGCAAAAGTTCTAAAAAAATCTCGGGAATGAAAATATTAAAGTTTTCTGGAAAATGTTAAAAGTTAAACTACATAAGTTAGAGTTACACAATCAACTTAAAGGAGATTATGTAACACTTAATTATAAAGAAGTGCATCTAAAATGAGCACAATATCAAGTCGATGTATGGATGATCTACAAGACCTACATGATGACAATCAGTGTTCAGTCATCAGAATGTCAGAAAATATTTTCTCATTGAGGAAGGGTTACTATCTAATGCGTGACAAGGAAAAGTGACGAGGTTCTTCTAGCTTGGTAGTTTATAAACTGCACTTCTTTCTTTGAGCTTTAAGACAAGAAGCTTAGAGTTTGAATAGTTACTTCACTCGGCAAAGTGTGCAAAGAAAAACCCAAATGTAGACAACATGCTTAAATCTCTATGATAAATGATATTATATTACTTGTGACAGTATATTAGACAAACGATTACAAGCATAAAAATGACAAACTAGATGTAGGCCACGTGCAATGCGTATAATCCTAATCTAACAACACTACATTCTTTTATTTTTGTCATCGGTAATTGTGCACTACATCATGTGAGCTTAAACTTATCGATTCCCTCTCCCGTGTCTTTGCTTTCATTCTAGTTTCTCTCTTACCAAGTTAATTATGTTGTTTCTGTAAGATTGAGTACATTCTAAACACCCTGTTCCATTAGTAGGCTGATATACTATGAAACATGTGTACGGGTACCAGTAGGATGCGGGTACATTGATGAGAAACCTAAAAATGTAGGGTACAGGTATGGCTGGAGTACAACTATAACAAAGAAACTTTTTATAATTTAGAGCAATGTATTATAAATAATTATTACACTTCAAATAAAAAATAGGTAAAACTCGGGCAATCAAGGATCCAACATCAAATAATAGTTCAACGCCAAACTGAAGGTACAAATAAAAGATTTTAATTACATTGTACAACAGAATCTATGGACCAAAATCTTTATCTAAAATCATGCTAAGCATACAAAAAAAAGTTTTATCAACTTAGCTTCATCTCTGTGTTGGGTACATATATTGGGGTACTTTTGGCCTCTAAGGCACAACAGAAGTCAAAGAGAAAAGTTTCAGTACGTGTTTTGTGTACCGGTACGGATTTAGAAGTACCATTTAAAGTAAGGTACCTAGTAAGCTACGGGTGCGAGTATGACGGGGTTTCAAAAGTACCCGTGCTTCATAGCCGATATATGATGAGCCAAATACATTGTAACTGTAAACAAATCCATTTGCAGCAATGATGATCCAAATACAACAAGAAGGCAAAACAAGAAACTTCCAAAACTATACCCAAAGACATATCACACAGGATAAAAAAGAGAACACTAACCTCGAGTATGACCAGGAGTTTCGATTACAAACACTTCATGGCCTGCAAACATCCACTTGTCCCCATCTTTCAATACTATATCAATGCCAGGAATTCTGTCCTTGTCAATTCCTGATCCAATTACCTAATAAAGTACAACAGAAAATGGCAAATTTCAAAAGAGCATGCTGAGTTATGAAATCGAAACACTTTGAGAACACGGAAAGGACATTGCCATAGAAACATATAACACTTCTATCTGTATTATAGGACTAAAAGTCCGATCAGCCTATTTGAATCCACAAAATTCCGCCCATGGGATTGTGTTTGTTGAAGTTACTAAGCAGAATCTGGTGGTCTTCCAGCTTCCCAAGTTATTTAGCTTTCGTGTCCGTACTACCCAATTTATTCTATGGAGAGATCCCCCTCTGGCCTCTTTCTATCTAAAGTAGGAAGTAAGTTCGCTTTCCCCAAGGGAGCATCTTTGTTCTAGGCACCCAGGTTCAATGCTGAATTCCCCAACCAGTAGACTAAAATTGTATAAGGATCACTAAGATGGTAGACAAGAGAAATTAAGACTAGATAAGAAATTTGAAAAGAAGCATTAACCTCAAATGGGTTTAGACTATGTAGGACTAAACTTAAATATAAGGAACATACTTTAGTAAAAATAAACTCAGAAAGAGAAAATAATATCAAAAACCGTGGATGCCAAAAGAGAATAATTTCTTCATCTAGCTTAGCATCTCAAGAAGGATTGTGAGGTTGCAAAAGATGTAACCAATAACATCAAAATACAATGTAGCGGTGCTTCCTTGCATATTATGCTCTTGATAAATACTTAGAAGACAAGTGCGTAGGAATACTTATTTTGACCTTTACTCTCCAGAGTTTAGAATCAATAATAGTTGCATACAGGGAAATGTCTGAACCAAAACTCCACAGGAATATCATTTTTCCCCTTCCAGGCATTTCGAAAATAGTTACTCTACTTGGCGATTCCAAATATGATGATGAAGTTGCAATAAGAGCGCAAGAGTAATTGAAAAAGACAAGCTGCAATATTAATTTTCCACAATAATACTATCATACCTTTGCCCCGTACATTTCTTTTAGCTCCCCGTTCCCCCCAGTATGATCATAATGGTGATGGGTATTAAGTATGTAAGTCAGATTCCCATTTCTTCTAGACAAGGCATCCATAACAGGTACAGCTTCAGAAGGATCAACAACTCCAACTGTGCCAGTATCCATGTCATGTAGCAGATATGCATAATTGTCGCTGAGACATGGAATCTGAGGAGAGTAAAGAATAGAAAAGATTGAAATCATGGACCAACAACTATCAAAACAATCTACGAATTGATTAAATCAAAGTACAGTGTTTTCTTTCAATGAAGATCAGCATACAGGCTAGCAAAATAAAGACATGAGCACCTATAATAGTGTATGGACAAAGGTATGTCCACGAGAGTGTGTGTATGTCAATGAGCTCCGTCATATACAATTACATGTATTTAACTCCAAAACAATTGATGGAATTTCTTCAATAAAATAGCAAGAAAATATCTATGACCTGATTGCTATTAAATAAAGCGCGAAGCGATCAATCCTTACTATTAATCATCCATAAATCAAGGATTATTTACATGTCAAAACTACGTAATTGCACCCACATTTTACAATTTCAACAACTAGAAGCACAATAAACATCTGTCAACTCAAACTATGAGTTGTCATTTGTCACATGTTTTCCCATAGTCAAACTCATGACACAACAGAAACAGTTGAGGAGGCATCATAAGAGTCGCAGCAAAAATGGTAAAGAGCAAATGAAAAATTACCTAAAACAAAGGATTAGACAGCAAATCAAGCAATGACACCATTGTTTACATAAACAACAAAAAAAGAAGAGATCAGCTAACCACTTCGATTTGTAGCGTGGAAGACATTTTGGGAACTCTACAGAAGCTAGAAATTCCAATCGATCGACTAACTCCACGTAAGGTTTTGAGTGGGATAGACAAGAACCGCATGAATCCGTACAAGAAGTTTTTCCTCAAGCAAAGTTGTCTTGCGCCTGGCCATACACATGACCCTCTCCTCATCTAGAACATTTGACAACACAAAACAGCAGGAAAAAAAAGAAAAGAAGGTTAATTCAATCTATTTGAGTAGGGGGCAACAAAAAAAATTGCAAAGTGAACAATCGATGAGGAATCCAAGAGCTAGTAGTTTTAGCAACTAAAAAACAACAATCATCCATGACGTTGAAGAATATTCAGGCCGAAATTAAATCTGCAAAAAAAAAAAAAACTCATAGTAGATATAAATGTACAATTCATTAACCCAAAGCATATATCTTCATATACTCTACTCTCGTCTAAATCCATGATTCAAAAATTAGGGTTTCCAACCTACAAGCATAGCCAAAGGCACCAATTGAACTTCGTGCATAAAAATATCGAACTAAAGCTCCATAAAAATACTTAAATTCCGAAATCCAAGCGAACAATCTATATCCCGTGCTATACCATTAAATCGAAAGCTAAATCCAAGAGCAATAGGCTTGAGCAACCAAATAATAAATGACAACAATTATTACGACAATGATGACTACAAGGAATTGAGCTAATGAGCTAATAGACGAAATCAAAACTATTCAAAGCGAATCCACCGAAACAATTTTGAGCGCAATATATTCTAACCACACCCAAATCCACGATTCAAAACTAGGAATTGCAAAAGGAACCAATTGAATCTCGTGCGTACTAATAATTACACCAAACTAATACTTCTAAATTCAAATTACGAACATGTAATCTGTATCACAATCATACAAAAACAAACAAATTTAACACCAGGGGTGGATTACTAACACAAATCTTCATTTTTCTCTCAAATATAGCTCAATTTATTTCCAAAGGTAGCACCCTTTTTCTTCTTCTTTTTTTTGGAACCAAAGGGACCCGACGCATCAAAGATTCAAAATTTGTGTCACCAAGATTTTATACATACATACTCCCTCCGTCCCATTTTCATTGTCCTTTTTTGATATTCGTGTCAGTTTTCAATTGCTTATATCTTCCAATGTGAATTTTCAAAAATATGCAATATGGATCTTATTTGATAGATTTCAATTTATTCTATAATACAAAGATGTCAAATTCATGAAAAATATTACAGATTGAAAGATATACGCAATAGACAAAAAAGTGAAAAAAGAATAATGGACAATGAAAATGGGACGGAGGGAGTATTACTATTATGGGTATATATATAGAGAGAGAGAGAGAGAGAGAGAGAGAGAGAGAGAAACAAACCCCAGAACGAGGAAAGGATACCATGGCGGAGGGTGTCCTACAAATCATTTGCATCATTTTTCATCTTAAGGAGAGAGAGGGGGGAGGGTATGGGTTGGTACACGCAAATGAGCCGATTGGTGTAGAATACAGATGGAGAGTAGAGAGAGAGAGAGAGAGAGAGATGGAACCACGAATTATTTTCTTGGATTAGGAGGAATTAATTTAAATTAATTTTTCTGGGTGGCAGGGGGAGGGATCATTGCACCACCGCTTTCGTTTGATGCTTTACACCAAAGAAGGCACTGAAAAGGCAGTTTTCCACTGTGGATGGCCCCACCCTCTTTGATTTGGTATATTCTCTCTCTTTCTTTTTTGTTTTATTCTCTTCTATTTTTGCTGTCTTCAGAATTTAATAGTAATACAGATAAAAAAAATGAGAATAAGCTAAATTATTAGGAAAACTAGTTTAATTTGTTTGCAGCAGTTATTTATTTATTTATGAAAAGGTCAACATGTTGGTAAAAAAAGAGGTCCTAATTACTTAGACTCATTCATAGTCATTAGGTCATACGCATCAAAATGATATCTCCAAATTAAACAAACTACAGTATATAACTTTACCTAATTATAATTAAATGCTTAGTATATAACTTTACCTAACTATAATTAAATGCTTCGCATGACGTTGTCATTTGTTGTTGGGAAGCCTGGTGAGGCTAGATTCAAAAAATCATGCAATGCTATGCTTCATACGATGTCGTCAGCTGTTGTTGTGAAGCCTGGTAAGGCTAGATTTGTATGGCGTTGTCATTTGTTGGGAAGTTGGATGTGGCATAATTTTGAATATAATGCAATGCTATGCTTTGTACGATTCCCTTGTGCTCCAACACCTAATTAGACATCATTTCGTATCGCATAAATTGAAGCGAATGTTAGGTTAACTATAAACTAAAACACTGTTATTCAGAATTTTTCAACCTGCCACAATATAATCTAATTTGCAATAAGTAGTATAACAAGAGAAGGTTCAAAATAAAATTACTTCTCTAGTTCGTAGATTTGGAAAATTAGGGATGGAGGGAGAATAAAATGATCTTCTTCTTCTTTCTCTCTTTTCTATTTTCCATTCTTTTTATTTTTGCATATTTTCAGCATATAAATTACTTTTCTAGTTCGTAGATTTGGAAAATTAGAGATGGAGGGAGAATAAAATTATGTTCTTCTTCTTCTTCTTTCTCTCTTTTCTTTTTTCCATTCTTTTTATTTTTGCATACTTTCAGCATATAAATTTCTTTTCTAGTTTGTAGATTTGGAAAATTAGGGATGGAGTGAGAATAAAATGATCTTCTTCTTCTTCTTCTTCTTTCTCTCTTTTCTTTTTTCCATTCTTTTTTTTTTTTTTTGCATCTTTTCAGCATATATAATTGAACAAGGAGGGGATGAAAAGGAAAATAGTGAATTGTCTAAAAGAGAAAAGCAAATAAAAAAGAAACATTTTGAATTTACTTTGGAATATTAAACCTAGTTTTCTCGAGATTGCTCGTCTTAATTTCATGATTTTGAATTAATTAAACAACACCCTTTGTTTTTACTATCATTTTAGAATTGTTCTGATGAAATCCCATTTTAGGATTACGGTTGACCTTTTCATTTTGAATTTTTTTGGTCCACTAAAGACTTTCGAAAAAGCTACGCACCGACAATCACGGTAGAAGGGCTCAAAGACTTTAGACTTGACTCGAGCCATTGGCACTTTTTCCTCCAACAAAAGTACAAAAAGTATTTTTCACTAATTTTCTTCACATATTTTTCCCTCCCACAAATTTAAGGTCCATTATCAGTTAAAAAGCGTCCAAAGTTTTATTACAATTTCCAATAATAACCAGTTAAATTTGGATTCTTCATTCACCTAAATCGACCCAGACATCCGATTTTTTAATAGTCTCGAGCTCGTGTTATACACATGGCAAATAATATTGGTCACAATACATCATTTTTTTTTTTTTGGGTGATGCGTGTCTCGGGTTAGCTTTCGCGCATGTTGGATTAATTCCTACAACCCCTTCCAGAGTCGTTTTGCTTATGTGTGGCGTGGCCACAAAAGTTGTTAGTAAGGAGAATTGAACCTGAAATCTTAGAATAGAGCAAACACTTCAGAGCATCTCTAACCCATCTTCATTTGGGCACCGAAACTCTATTTTGGAGAATCCATGCCCTCCAACCCATCTCCATTTGGGGTCTTCATTTTGGAGACTCAATTCTTATTCTCTATATTTGGAGTATCACCTCCCAAATGGAGACCCATCTCCATTTCTCTCTTTCACTAATATTCTATTTACTTTTTTTCTATAATTTTGTCAATTACATATAACTTGTACACTACGCATCTTTTTTCTACAAAATTGGTATTATTGGAAAGACAATAATAATACCTTCAAAATGAGTATAATATTAAGTATATGTAAATGCATTTTGAAATAACATCAAATGTAAATTCAAACCATTTGAACTCATAATATTATTTTTTCTCATTTACACTATCCTATCATTGTATTGGTTTGAATAACAAGTTGAAAGGAGAAAAAAACATGCATCTAATGAAACGAGGGCAAAGAAACAATATCGAACGAACGGATGATGCTATGGTGTCCCCGGTCATTTTGGGGACACCGTAATTTTTGGCATAACAGAACCCTTGCAAGCATAACAAAAATCATTACAAGTATAATAGAACCATAACATGGCATAACCAAGGCATAACCAAAAACCAATCAAGGCATAACCAAAAACCAATCAAGGCATAACCAAAAACCAACCAAGGCATAACCAACCAAGTTATGCCTTGTTATGGTTTTGGTTATGCTTATAATGGTTGTGGTTATGCTTATAATGAATTTGGTTATATTTGTAATGGTTTTGTTATGCCAAAAGTTACGGTGTCCCCAAAATGACCGGGGACACCGAAGTCATTCCCCGAACAATAAATGGAGGAAGAATTGGGGTTAGTTTTGTAGGTGAAAAATGGAGAATTGGCTAGGAGTTATTGATTTTCCAAAATTACTTTTTGAATAGAATATATATTTTTGAGTCTCCAAAATGGAGAAACAATGAGAGATGGGTTGGAGATGTTCTAAGTCCCGGACCAATACCACTTGGCCAACCTCTTTTGCATCAATTTTAATCACTAGGCTACATTCCGCTGAGCTTCTTTTTTTTTTTAAATACTAATTTTCCGCCTTTCGAAATAAATCATTCTTTCACAATATACCACCTTTAATTCAAAAAATAGTTACTTATTTGGCAGGATGGGGCCTTAGAAATGTATCATTAAAAATGTTAAGTAAGTTTTAGAAATAGATATTGTACACATGATTAGAAGAAAATATATAATTAAAAATATGATTATTACTCTCCAATAATTACGATAGATATCCATCGACACCATCTCTAATCCCCATTAACATCATTAAAATACCATGATTATCATTTTCATTATTACAATAAATAGATGACATCTTTGAAATACCATATGTAGCCATCAAATTCAGCATAGATGGCTACCCCTCATTGTAAATTTTGTCGGTCGTCTCCATTATTTTCGTCCATTCACCTTGGTGGCTTAATTTTATCATTATTGCTATTGGGACATGTTTTGGCGAGAGGATGAGAATGTGCAGAGAGCAAAGCAAGAGACTAGGATTTTAAGGGTGGAGAAGCATGTACCTCTTTAGCTAGGGCTGCTTTGCTTTGGTATTTATAGAGTCTCTAAGTACGGATATGTGCCTTGCACGGGTCGGCCAACGCCACTGTGACGTCACCGATAAAGTCTGGTAATCATTTTTGGTGTGAGAAAATTTTGCCTCTTTCACGTGGAGTGAGACCCACACATATATGGCCAATATTGTATGAGCGAGCGTTACAAATAAACATTGTATTAAAACTTTTTTCTAATATGGAGAAAATTTTCAATCCAACAGTTGATGCACCTTTATGCACTCTAAGTTTTTCCCTGGAGGAAAAATTCATCGCTTTTCTTTCTCTATGAAATTGTTCTTTAGATATTTTCTTTCATTGTGAGACTATTACTTAAAAAATTGTTCTTTATTGAATTAGGTTTAATTTTCGAAAACTTCCACTGTTCTACATGTGAATGTACTCCAGTAATATTCAAAGAATGAGAAAACAAAATGGAGTTGGGCTAGAAAGCCTAGAATAGCCTCTCTCTCTCTCTCTCTCTCTCTCTCTCACACACACACACACACACACACATCAAGCCTAGAATAGCTTTGTTGGGCGAAAATACTCTCGGGCTTAATTATAGGGCAAGTCCACTCATTTAGTACAAAAACCACTTACTATAACTCACAAAGGATAAAACCCACACTAGAATCTCTTGGACAGTCTAACTCTGTTAACTCTTGAAAGGCAATTCTCCACTCCAAATTTCACTATAAGTTATAACCACTTTCTTGAATCCTAAATTTGGATATTGAGAAAGAGAGATCAGGAAAGAAAGGCAATTCATTCCGTTAAGATTTTTATTTTTTAAGTAGGAGTACCTATTTTTCGTTTTACGAGACAGGTCATTATCTTACAAT
>BPLS01031771.1:36446-68194 GCA_019656275.1 Rhododendron kiyosumense | reverse complement strand
ACATCACTTTTAATTTAAAAAATAATTACTTATTTCCCTTAGCGGAATGGGATCCTAAATGCTATGCACGAGGGACATGCTAAATAACAATGTTAGATTTAATCATTAAAGATGCTTATAGTACATGCAAAAATAGTAGAAAATAATGTTGAAATATTTAATTATCATTCACAACCAATTACCGAAAAGGTCAGGGGCAGTGCTAGAAATTTCAGTTGGCGGGGGGTCAAAATCTTACCTAAGTTTATAGTACATATTTTTTCATTGTGGAAGATGGATACAGCTTTCCAATTTCCTAACCACTATAGGAGTAAATAAATGCTACATTTATAATTTCGCTGTTGAGAAAGAATGGAAGGTGTGTGGCGTAGCCTTCCTTTCCTATCCTGCACAGTGAACGCGCAACTAACACCTCGCTGGGGTTTGCCCGATAAGACCCTCCAGCGAAAGGATGAGAATGTGCAAAGAGCAAAACAAGATACTAGGGTTTTAACAATGGAGAAGCATGTACCTCTTTAGGGCTGCTTTGCTTTGGTATTTACAGAGTCTGCTTTGCTTGATCTCCATAGTGTGATTTTAACTAATACTATTATAAGAAGTCATAGAGAAAGTAGTTCAATAGCCAAACAAGGTGTGACTTTTAACTGATGTATAATAAGAAGCCATATAAAAGTACAGAGAAGACACTTACGGTAACAGATAGAACTTCAGGATTGTTGGGTCATCTAGAATTCATCTAATTATAGAGTTGAGTTCAAAGTGTGTTTTTTCCATTGCCGAGAGTCCACGATTAAAAAAAAAATAGAAAAATTAAGTTAATTCTACACATCTGGTGATATTCGACACATATGTGTACGTAGCTGTTAAGACCCGAGACGATAGTGATCTCGAATCACTGAATAATTCTCTCAAGCGACGGCACTCCCCCCAAATAAACAAAAGTCGTGGTGTGGTAGGCAAACTCCCAACAACATACTATCAATTATCAAATGCCTTTTCTCCAGCTTAAGGAAATTAATTTGAGAGGGTCATGAAAGGGACATCCTCTCTCTTTGTAGACATGATGAAATTGACATTCGTTCTTTCTAGGTCCATATTGACTCTAATTCTAGTGGAGCCTACCTACGAGGACACAATTTGGTGTATATAAAATATACATCCAAGATTGCATAAGGTTCCTAGAGCTACTAATCAAAGCCATTTAATTTATTTAAAATATTATTTTTAACGGTCTTACAAAAAAACCTTATTGATCATTTGGATATCAGTAAGGGGTTGATCAATTCATTCAATTTGTATCAGATTCGGAGGCAAAAATCGATTATGTTCTTACCGATATCCAAATGAGCTAATTTTGTAAGAACTCGATCTTACAAATATATTGTAAACCAATTGAACGGTTTCGATTATTTATGTGGAATTCCTATACAAATCTCACATCATTTGGTGTACATTTCGTGTACCCATAGTTTTTTTGAATTATTATGGTGACGTTGCTCATCATATTGATTATTGACTCAAGTGGGGGAAAAAGGTAAAGAGGTTGCACTTTGACAGGGTGGATTTACTATACCTATTCTTTTTTTGTCTCGTTATGGATCTTTCTTTTACATGTTCTTTGGTCATTTGCTTTTTGTGAGTAACGTTCACAAACTTCAAATTAGATGATGACTTGGGTTGTTGGTGTTTCCCCCAAAAGACAAGCCACAAAAAGGAAAAAAAAGGAAAAGAAATGGAAAAAGTGAAAAATTGGAAAGCCAAATGAAAGGGCTGATGTGAAGGAGGAAAAAAGTGAGATTTTAAGCTACAAAGCTAGTAAAAACGCAAGTGGGGTGGAGTGAAGTTGGTGCCTCCTATACAGGGGCGGAGCTATGTTGGGGCCTCCCAGGCCCTAGCTCCCTGAGCGTCCGAGTTTTAAAATTTTTATTTTGTATATACTTGATTTTGAATATTATTGATAAGGGCAAATTTTCATAGTCGTCCCTCTAGTTTTACGGTTGTCTCAATTTCGTCCCTCTAGTTTCAATTGTCACAATTTTGTCTCTGTAGTTTGTTTTACGTTTCAAATTGGTAAAATCGTTAACACCGTTAATAAAACTAACGGAAAAAATATGATTAAAACATTAAGTGCTCCAATTTTCAATCCGGTTGAACTGGTGTGAAGATCTTATTTTTCTGATCATTTTATCTTAAATGGTCATAATGGATTTTTGGCTCTAAAGGGCTGATGTGAAGGAGGAAAAAAGTGAGATTTTAAGCTACAAAGCTAGTAAAAACGCAAGTGGGGTGGAGTGAAGTTGGTCCCTCCTCTACAGGGGCGGAGCTATGTTGGGGCCTCCCAGGCCCTAGCTCCTTGAGCGTCCAAGTTTTAAAATTTTTATTTTGTATATACTTGATTTTGAATATTATTGATAAGGGCAAATTTTCATAGTCGTCCCTCTAGTTTTACGGTTGTCTCAATTTCGTCCCTCTAGTTTCAATTGTCACCATTTCGTCCCTCTAGTTTGTTTTACGTTCCAAATTAGTAAAATCGTTAACACCGTTAATGAAACTAACGGAAAAAATATGATTAAAAAATTAAGTACTCCAATTTTCAATTCAGTTTAACCGGTGCGAAGATCTTATTTTTTTGATCATTTTATCCTAAATGGTCGTAATGAATTTTTGGCTCTAAGGCCTTTTAACAAGCACTCAAAGACTCCTTATTTAGTTTCAGGGTTCTCTTATGGTGCTCATTGAAGATAAAATGATCAGAAAAATAAGATCTTCACACCGGTTCAACCGGATTGAAAATTGGAGCACTTAGTTTTTTAATCATATTTTTTCTGTTAGTTTTATTAACGGTGTTAACGATTTTACCAATTTGAAACGTAAAACAAACTACAGAGACAAAATTGTGACAATTGAAACTAGAGGGACGAAATTGAGACAACCGTAAAACTAGAGGGACGACTATGAAAATTTGCCCTTATCAATAATATTCAAAATCAAGTATATACAAAATAAAAATTTTAAAACTTGGACGCTCAAGGAGCTAGGGCCTGGGAGGCCCCAACATAGCTCCGCCCCTGTAGAGGAGGGACCAACTTCACTCCACCCCACTTGCGTTTTTACTAGCTTTGTAGCTTAAAATCTCACTTTTTTCCTCCTTCACATCAGCCCTTTAGAGCCAAAAATCCATTATGACCATTTAAGATAAAATGATCAGAAAAATAAGATCTTCACACCAGTTCAACCGGATTGAAAATTGGAGCACTTAATGTTTTAATCATATTTTTTCCGTTAGTTTTATTAACGGTGTTAACGATTTTACCAATTTGAAACGTAAAACAAACTACAGAGACAAAATGGTGACAATTGAAACTAGAAGGACGAAATTGAGACAACCGTAACACTAGAGGGACGACTATGAAAATTTGCCCTATTGATAATTATTCGTGTATAGCTACTTAAATCTCAATAATTTTGGTTCGATTTGATTAAAAAACAGTCATTTTACATTCTTATTTCTCAATTTCTTTCATAAATAAAAAAAAATAAGCACGTGATAGTTGATGTAGCCTAAAGAATTATTTTAATGTACAAATGTAATGAATTGGAAAGCAAAAACGTTATGAGACAATAAGTATACATTTCGATAAAAAAAATATTTGGCTAGCTTCCTTTTGGTATAGTTAATAGAGAAGATGCTTTGGACACATCACCACCAACTGACACCAAACATATATGGGTACGTAGTTGTTCGGGCCACGTGCAAAGAACGATTCTAGACAGATTTGTATATATCTGAACTTGCATTCGGTCACATGGGTTTGTAGTATTTACTAATCGATCCTTAATAGACTTGTTCAGCAGCTGTGTATGTTGAGTTCAATAGTCAAACAAGAAGGTGTAATTTTAACTGATACTAGACTACTAGTATAAAGAAGTCATATAGAAAGTAGTTCAAAAGCCAAACAAGAAGGTGAGACTTTAACTGGAATAATAAGAAGCCATATAAAAAGTACGGAGGACAGACTTACGGTAACATATAGAGCTTTAGGGCAGTTGGGTCATCTAGGATTCATCTCTAATTATAGGGTTGAGTTCAAAGTGTGTTTTTTCCAATGCCTAGAGTTCACGATTAAAAAAAAAAAAAATTAGAAAAATTAAGTTAGTTCTATACATCTGGTGATATACGACACATATATGTAGCTGTTAAGGCCCAAGACGATGATGATCTCGAATCACAAAATAATTCTCTCAAGCGACGGTACTTCCCCCAAATAAACAGAGTAGTGGTGTGGTAGGCTAACTCCCAACAACATACTACGGGGGATCAATTATCAAATGACTTTTCTCCAGCTTAAGAAAATTAGAGAAGGTCATGAGAGAGGGACATCCTCTCTCTTTGTAGACATGAAATTGACGGCCTTTGTTTCTAGGTCTGTTGACTCTAATTCTAGTGGAGGCCACCTACGAGGACACAATTTGGTGAATAGCCAAATCAGTAATGATTCTCACACAGATAATTTTGCACGTTTCTTATACATACATTTTTATGGGGCCTATATCGGAGTTCTACAAAATGATTCGAACCGCTCATCTTTTTAAAAATATTTTTGGAGGATTCCCGTAAAAAATCAACTTCAACGGATATCGGTAAAGGCTTTCTCAGAAATCGTAGCGCGAATCATTCTATTTTGCCCTATGAATTCTGAGAAAGTCCTTACCGATATCCGTTTCTTTTCAGAAACCCTCCAAAAAATATTTTAAAAATGATGAGTGATTTGGATTATTTTGTATGAACCCGATATGGGCCCAACAAAAATGTATATGCAAGATATGTGTAAGATTATCTATGCAAATAGCACGATTGGTATATTTCCAGATTGCATAGAGAGCTGCTACCCACACAGACACAAGTGTACAGATTGTGCACAGATTTTTTTGTAGTGCCCACCACGGGTCCCACACAAATGATTCAAGCCGTTCAATAAATGTAAAACACTTTTTCAAGAGTTCTCGTAAAAAATCAGCTCATTTCAATACATACAAGTTCTTGATTCAATCATCTAACTTTTCATTGAGATTTTAGAATAATGAAAAGTTAAATGATTGGACCGAGCACCTATAAGTATCGAATTGAGTTGATTTTTCTTGGGGACCTTTGGAAAATTGTTTTACATTTAATGAACGACTCGGATCGTTTGTGTAAGACCCGTAGTGGACCCCACAAAAAAATCTGTGCACAATCTATGTATGAAATGTCTGTATGGACATACTTTCTGGATTGCATAAATTCCTAGAGCTAATGATCGAAACTGTTTAATTTGTTTAAAGTATTATTTTTAGTGGCCTTACAAAAAACCTACTCATTCGGATATCAGTAAGGGGGTGATCAATTCATTCAAATTGTATCAGATTCGGGAACAAAAATTGATTAAGTTCTTACCGATATCCGAACGAGCTAATTTTGTAAAAACTCTTGAAAATAAATTTTAAACCAAATTGAACGGTTCTGATCATTTGTATTGGATTCCTACACGAATCCCACACGATTCAGTGTACATTTCGTGTACCCATAATTTTTTTTAGTTATAGTGACGTTGCTCATCATATTGACTCAAGTAGGGAAAAAAAGGTAAAGAGGTTGCACTTTGACAGGGTGGATTTACAATACCTTTTCTTTTTTTGTCTCGTTTTGGATCTTTCTTATACATGTTCTTTGGTCATTTGCTTTTTGTGAGTAACGGTCTCAAATTTCAAATTAGATGACAACTTGGGTAGTGTTTCCCCTAAAAGCCAAGCCACAAAAAGGAAAAAAGGAAAAGAAATGGAAAAAAGAAGCCAGTGATCATGAAAGAGCTGATGTGAAGGAGAAAAAAAGTGAGATTTTAAGCTGTAATAAGCTAGTAAAAACACCACATCTCAACGAAACAATTAATTTATAACCACACACAAGCTCCTGTCACATGAGGAGTGCATGTGTGCGGTTGTAAATTAATTGTTTAGCAGAAAGAACCTTAATATTAAACTCGAATTCCGCTTTGGAGTCCTCTTGCGAGCCATCACACAAATCAACACAAAAAGGTTCGTAGGACGAGCCTTTTAAGTGTATGGACCACACTACAATGTGTGACGAAAAAGGGACATGGAACATCACGTGATGGTACCCTAAGAGCATAAAAAGGGACGTGGAACAGACTCAGGATGACTCTAATGCTCAAGGGAAAAGACTTGATGTGACCCCTCAAGTTCTTGTGATTGAGGGAACATACTCAGGGTGACCCTAACGCTCGAGGGAAAAGACCTGAAGTGACCCAAGTTCTTGTGATTGAAGGAACAAACTCCGGGTGACCCTAACACTCGAGAAAAAGACCCAGGGTGACCCAAGTGATTGTGACTAGCTAATGTTGAGAAAAACAATTGAAATTCCTTGATTAAAAAGAAAAGCAAAGGATTTTAACAAGAAAATCCTCTAACATTCTTGAGCGAATTAACGGATTCCAGTATTTTGGCACAAATCAATGGACTCTGGTATTCAAACTCGAATCAATAGAGCTTGACTCCTACTAGTTTTGTATACCCTACACTATTTTGCAATTAAAAAAGGATGGTTTTATATGAAAATGGTTTGATAACCAATAACTTAGAATTGAGACAAAATCGAATATTCAAATGGAAAACAATAAACCTTGAAGTTGGGTTGGTATCTCATGAACTTTAAATCATTGGGCTCTTTGTTCAAGTGTCGGTTTGAATGAAAGACGTGCATACATGTGATTGCTAATTACTCATATTAGGTTAATGTTGAAATAGGATCGGAAGTATGACGATAAGGGTAAAGGATGAGGATAAAATGGATAGTAACTTGTAAATTGTTTGGTATGAATGTTTATGTGATGCATTGTGAGAGGTGTATAAAAGGTATTTGCATGTCAGACTCATAAAAGGAAATTTGATGTAAAAGAACTTTGGTAGGTGATAACTTGAGACTAGATTATAAGTCATGGGTGAGAAAGCGAAATAAATGATGATATATCGACACTAACATAAAAATGTGATAAAGGGGAAACGAGGGAGGATACGATAAGTGTTAACCTGATATTAAGAAGATTAGACTGGGTAGTCGAGGGTGTTCTTTGATGTCGTGTTGAGGTTGGGTTTGAAGTGTCCATGCATGTTCGCCTTTTATTTCTCTTTTTTATGCATAGTGTGTATGCTTAGATGAGATGCACGTAGGTTGGTGAAGTGAGACATGAAAGAGAAAACGGTTGTTTAAAGAATTCGAAATGTTTCTAGGTTATTAAAGGGGAATGTAATAAGGAGATACAATAATGATGATGGCAAATAGAGGTTATAAGCGAAAGGTGTTTGTGCAAAGTTAAGAAGATTGGCATGCACGAGATAGAGTTCTATGTAAGTTTTGTTTTTGTTGTTAAGTGCTGAGGTTGAGTCACATATTCTACTCTTGGTCAAAACGCTATTGTTTTTATTAAAAATGTTTTTCTTTGGCACTCATCTTCTCATAAGCACATAGAATTAGTTTAGAGATTTTTCTACTGGCCAAGCGTATGCTCAACCCTTCATTTTTCAGACGTGATTCCGGAGCAGTAGCATAGAGCGAAATACATGAATCCAAGTGTATATTTTTGAAAGATGTGATAGAAGTGACTCATTGACATTTTTGTAAATCATATTTTGGGGATGTAATAGAACCTTAACTTTGTGATTCAATGAATAGGGAATGGTAAACTCATTGGGTCCGATGTATATGGTATTGAGGATCTTATTTACGAAAAGTTATTTTATTTATGTTTAAAAAATCGAGGGCGTGACAGACCACAAAGCAATAAATATAAATGCACCATATGATGAAATTCAAGCATAAAACCAATTCTATATATGTATTTTCGAGATATATGCAAATGTGTATGTTCATATATTAACACACTTTCATAATTATGCTAATTTATACAAAATATTTTTTAAAAATATTTTAATTTTGAGTGGGAGTACGTGTTCGAGTAGAGGCATGTGCCCCCTTTAGATCCGTCCCTGACCGTGGAAGGATGGTGAGACAACCAACTTCAAGTTTCTCAAACGCAGAATTGAGTGAACAAGAAAACATGCAAACGCAGGTGTTCTGGGAAGTTCAGGAGACGGAGAGGATTATACTAGACTGGGATCATTCTGGTTCAGGCAAATGGGAATATTCTTAAATGCAATCCCCATCAACTGCAAAAAAAACCCCATTCTTGTATCGTCCAGATTATAAACCAGGTGCATGTTTCTTGACACGTACAATTTTGATGGTTACATGCAGTCCCTATCCAACACCCATTCTGTTGCGCAGGTCCCACGGTTTTAAATAAAAGCCGTTACATTTCATATCACCCGTTAAGTAACGAGATTTTAGACATTCGATGCAGTTACTTAGTCACGTATCGGCCGATATATATATATATATATATATATATATATATATATATATATATATATATAGCCGTATCACCCGTTAAGTAACGAGATTTTGGACCTCCAATGCAGTTACGTACTTACTCACGTATCGGCCGATATGTAACTGTATCTGTTTATACCCGTTTTTTGCACCGTGGATCGGGCTTGTCGTGATTGGGATTCTTTCAATTAAATTAGGCCAAGAGTTGAATAGTTGATTGGGTGATCCTTGGGCCATGGGTATTTTTCCATTTGGGCCCAAGTGACACGCAGCCCATATTTTATTATGGCCTGAGGTCCTTTAAAAAGTGTAGCCCACAGTTTTAGGCTTGTAATATGGTGCCGGTTTGGTTTGAGGAACAAGGTCCACTTTTGTAGGGAATTAGTTGTTCTCCGGCCGTTGGGATTTTTCTCAATTCAAAAGCCAATTGACCAAGTCAATTGGCCATGTGTCACGAAGAGCACAAAAATGGAGGAAGTTGGGAGATATTTCTACCTAGGCATGGGACACATGTCAACGTATGAGAGGTCCGTTCCCCATGATCGAATTTAACTGCCATTAACCTCTGAGCAACTGCCCATGATCGAGCATGCACGAAAAGTGGAGCAAATCATGGGACACATATCAGTCAATGGTGCAATGCTGAAACCGGATTCAGACATGAATCAGCTTGCTGTTTTGCTTATAAATAGCATAATTGAAGACAGAAAATGGGTCCAACACCAATCAAAACTCAACGTTTACAAACAAAGTCTTCCCAGCAAAGCACATTTTCCTACTTTCAGCAAAATAGACTATCGAATACTTAGTATTCAACCCCATTCAAACTTACTTCTTCAAGTAGTTTGGATTTTCTTTTCTTGTACAAACTTTATTATCCCGGAATAATAAAGTTTACGTTTTTACGTTCCATTTTCTATATGACTAGGAAATTTTAAGTCCACAACCGTGTAGCAAACCACGAACCTTCTTACGATCTTTAACCTTTGGGTCGTACGCAATCGCTCTTACGATAGAAGTCAAAATTCACGGGAATCTTCACCACAAGTTAGGCGCTACAAGTCTTGGCACGCCCGCGTTCAACACATTCACGCCTGTTGCCAAAAACTCGAGTTTTCAGTATCACCGATACCTTTTCCGATATCGCGATTTGAAACCCCCGCTTGGTTTGTTTGTGTGTGTGTACGAAGCCTTTAGAGTTCAGACTTAATTCTCCCCTCATATAATCGATAAACTTGAAGAATTAAAGCAAAAAAACTGAATAACCAAATTGAATTGTAGTAACATGGGGGAATCTGGTCTACATGTTCAAAGCCGCTTAAGAAAAAAATTGCAGAACAGTTGTAGTTTTCATGGGCTAAACACTATTGGGTCCATAAAAATAGGCCCAATAGTGTTTTGCCCAAAACTGAATAACCAAATAGAATTGCAGTAACATGCAGGAATCAGGTCTACATGTTCAAAGCCACTTAAGGAAAAAACACAACTACAGAACAGTTGTGGTTTTCATGGGCCAAACGCTATTGGACCCATGAAAATAGGCCCAATAGTGTTTCGCCCAAAAGTATCGGGAAATTTGTGGGCTACTTTTTGGTGGAAATTTCAGAACTCTTTTGTCACATGTTTGTGAGAGAGTATAGCTTCTCTTGGAAGTACTTCTCATGGAAAACAAAAGCCGTGAGTGCACTGTGAGTGTTGTGCTTTTAGTGAGAAGAGAGAGAGAGCACTCTGTGTGTGCGTGGCTGCGCGCTACGGCAAGAAAAGAGAAAGGGAAGACGTGGAGTGCTCCTGTGTGTTTTCGGTGGTGAAGGAGCAGAAGGGGCCACTATTTCCTCTCGGTTTCCGGCTCTCCGTTCAGCTTAATTTGTTGAAGGGCTTTTGGATCATCTATTTTGATGAGATTTTTTCACTTTGGTTGTAGGTTGTTAGATATGGTGTTTGTGAGATCTTTGACCTATTTGTAAACCTTGGTTATAGGGAAAATTTCTCTCTTCCGTGAAGTAGGCATGGAGGCTGAATCACGTATATTGTGTGTTCTTTGTGCCTTTGTTTATTGCGTGTTTATGAAATAATGAAAAGCAAAACAAAAGGGTCTCAAATAGGTGGTTTTCTGTCTCGGCAGCTCATGTTTTTTTTTTTTTTTTTTAATCTGCAATTTTTTTTTATTAATCACAGAATTCGAAAATTATAAAGATTAAAAGGACAAGAGCACAAGAAAATTAAAATTATTTAATCTCCGTGGGTAATGTGCACATAAATTACTATTAATGAAGGAAGCATGATAATGTACACATAAATTGAATTGGATGTCTAGGCATGTCCTCTCTGATGTCATTGGCTTTGATTTGGGGGCATGGTTCGGCAACAAAATAGGTATAGGGGGCCACAATTTCAGTGGTATTTTGAGAGCAGTCACTTTGTGTATATTGCCAAAGGTTAGGTCTGTCTTCAATTCTCCCCCTTCCATATCCTCAATATTGGAGACTACATGGGTTCTGTTGTTGTTGTAATCTCCATTGGTACCCGGGATCCAAACACTGGTCAAAGACCAACAAAACCCTCAAAACACCCCCAAACCCGAAATGCCGCCAATCTCCACTACCACCACATCTAAACAAACCCCTGCCCAAACAACTTGATCAGAATATGGAACGTTGCTACTGTTGGCAACTCATGTTATGAGGCACCAGCATAACCAAACATTAAACATACATGCCAACTCAGACTTAAGCCAGGTACAACCGTACAAGTAGCTAGGCAGGTATCTTGGAGACAGAAGGTTGGTATCCTGTCCATCATTCCACATGCACGCAACTGCAACAGGACTTACAACGACATGTTACTTTTCTCATTCACGAGATGGATCCGAACACCATGAGCTATCGGCAGCAGCTTGAGGCTCGGTTCGACTCGTTTAGGAATTAGGCCGAGCTCAAGCTCAAATTTAGGCTTGTGTAGTAAACTAGAACGAGGAGCTCAATACTTTAAAGCTTGGCTAGTTTGTATAGGCTTGCCTCGTTTATAGAGGCTCGTTTAGTAACTAATTAAACCGGGCTCAACTCGTTTGTAAACAAGCCGAGCTCAATCTCGAGTTTTAAGTTCGTTTAGTAAGAGAGCCAGGCTCAAACGCTACAAAATTCTGTTCGCCGCGGCTTGTTTGTACCCTTACTCACAAATGAATGCAATGGAGATCGGTGGAATGGGGAGGATGCTCGACCGCTATAAAACACTCATTGGCTCAGCTCAGCTCGGCTCGTTTGCACCCTTACTACTCACAATAAATGCAATGGAGATCGGTGGAATGGGGAGGATGCTTGACCGCTCTAAAACACTTATTGGCTCGGGCTTGGCTCATTTGCACCCTTACTACTCACAATAAATGCAATGGAGATCGGTGGAATGGGGAGGATGCTCGATCAAATGCTGCAAAAGTTTGCTCGGATCGGCTCAGCTCATTTGCACCCTTACTCACAATAAATGGAATGGAGAGGATGCGGATCTGCCGAAAAGCTGGCAAGTTCGGGGGCTCTTCCTTTTCCCTGACTCCTCTTTGCAGGATAGAAACTTCGAATGATTTATCCAATCTAGTACTAAATGATGCCTAAAAATGGACTAACAGCAGATGATGCTTTACAAGTCTTTTCCATAGACATGGCATGAGACGTGGGGCAGCGCAATCTTTAAAATTAGCCTAGGTATATAGGAAATTGAAAATACAGATTGTTAGGTATGAAATAAAACTACACTAAATGGATACTCAAACCTACATTCCAATGTGATAGATGGTTTATTACACGCGGAAGTGTTAAATGATGCATCTAATCCAGTAATGACGCGTGAAAATGCCCGAATGTGGCAGATGATGTTATAGGTAAGAAATGAATGCCTTGTTTGATTCAGGAAAGAGCCCTGGGAATAGTAATCATGGACTATTTGTCCTGGTAATAATTTAGTCCTGAATCTTATACAATCCTCTGTTTGAACATGTCGATTGCAGTTGCTTGAATCGATTCAGAATTAACCAGTCCAAACCCTAGGGCTGTGAATAATAGGATGAGCCATATCTGACAGGCTGAATGGGTGGATTTGAGCAGCGTGGACTGAACAACTTCCTTGTACGCTGGCGAAGGACATTTTGTAGTATTTGGGAATTCTTCGGAGCCATCCATTGTCGACGCGGACGGCTGGATCTGTCATACTACAGCAGCTACACGCTGTAGTGCAGGGGATTGCACTACAACATCCTCAAATCCCCATTTTGTAGGTCTATCACAAATTAAAATGGAAAATGCTTCCATACATATTTCTATCTATGTGGATGTTTACGATATCATTTCTGAGCCCAGGGCAAGAAGGTAATTCCATTTAATCCTTTCAAGTTTCAAATAGGCAATTGCTGACTGGCGAGAGCAAGAGGACCCTACTTACACACACAAACCCAAACTTGCTGATGCGGGAAGCCAACATGGAAAATAAAATGGGGACGAAAAGAAACACAAACTTAGGTTCAGCTATCAGACAATGAAGAAAGAAAAAAGAACGAATACTCAAACAGAAATTGCAGAAATACGCATGAATCAGGTCTACGCGTTCAAAGCCGTTTAAGCAAAACCCACAACTGCTTAAAAATTTAAGGAGTATGAAGAGCCAAAGCCATTACACAGGAAGTCTCTTTAACTATCATATTGAAACACATAACCGGACAAAAAGCACTCAAACTGGCCGCCTTCCAACTAACTCAGAAGATCTCGGCATGCTTCACAGGTCTTGCACGCTCAAACCTGCAAAATTATGAAAAGGGTAAATGAATATACTCCGCGCAGCAATCAATTATTGCCAGTCAAATTTACTCTAGTTTCAATAATCAAAATGAAAAGTAAACACAATGAGGCACCAGCACACCAAACAGTTAATTTACAAGGAGGAAAAAATGGGGACCGGAGAGCGCAAAAAAAGCTTTTAAGTACTTATAGTTTCATCCAGTAATACTTTTCTCATAGTCAGTTTGACCATCTATCTAGGAAGTTCAGGTAAACAAACGCAATTTACTTCACACTTATAATCAATTCTTTATGTTCATATCACTGATATCTGTCCATGAAATAAATGAAATGTTCAAATAATTTGGATATATTATCCAAAACTTGAGAGGAATGAACGCAGTAATAACCACACTATGCATTTCATGTCACTATTCTTCTCCTCCACCCTTCAATTATACATTCCCAGGTGGGACCAAGTTTTCATAGATATCTACACATTGTTCAATTCTGAAAAAATCCCCATTTACATGACATACAAACGCCTGCAAAACTAACTACGGGAGAATGATAATCTAAGTTCAGAGAGAGAGAGAGAGAGCATGAAATTCAACCTGGAGGAAGGGATTGCTTCAACTTGTCAGCCTTCTCAGAGTCAAACACACAGAGTGTGTAGAGGTACTTGGAGCAACGGACCTTGAACTTGACAACATCTTTGCTCCTCTTGATTTTCACGGAACGTGCATCCTTCCTTCGGGCAGTTAAAAGGAAGTCCTTGATCTCGTGGATTTGCTTAGGCTGTGAATTGAAAAGCAGAAAATGAGAAACAGGCAGTTGAAAAAGGTATGTCTAGGATAACAATATCAGCAGATAAATGTAACACCTCAGCCTTCTAATCTTCTTTATCCTCAGGAGACAATGGATAAAAAGACCATCCCCATGACACCACCAAGTATGTTGACATTTTATTTGAGAAATTTTCAAATTCTATTTGAACTTTTCAGTAAAATGACAAGCACTTCTACACAGTTTCAGAAATTGGTAGTTATGGCTTCGCCAAAACACTGCAAATGGAACCTCGGAACAAACAGCAAGGTATGACGTGCATTTCCAAAAGAATGTTGCGAGGTTCGTTAATCAACCATCATAATCATGAAGTTTTTTCACTAACAATAGTAATCATTGCAAAAGAAAACACAACCATAATCATCGCGAAACTTAAAAATGAGCAATATAAAGCATAGATGCCAAGTATGACGGATATGAATCATATGACAGATCTATTTCTGCCCATCTCAAACCTCACAAATGCAAGGGAAATTCATATGATTCTGAGATAAGAGAGTGAGAGAGAGAGAGAAAAAAAAAAATAGTCCTACCAGCAATGAAGACGTTTCTCTTTTCCACAATATCATTTATTAAGTGAGCACATTTTTCAAAGTGGAGAGGAGAGGGGAATCCTACCTACAGCAGAAACTAAAGAACGCTCCTCTGTTAGTTGGTTGTTTTCAAAATTTAGTAATCCAGAATACTTCCGCAAAACTGTTTTTGAAAACATAAGCACTCATCGTACTTTGACAATGTTAAGTTTGTACTTGACACGGGAGAATTCCGACAAATTTGTTTGCTCTCTTACGTAAAATGGGATTTTCTTTTAAAAGAGATGCTGAAAAACTAGATTCTAAATCAACAGCTCAATGAAAACAAATTCCTCAAAGATGGTCTCGAAAACATCAACCAAACATGGTAATGCTCCATCAAGTCATTAGCCAGTCATTTGGAACTAGAACTTTGGATGGTGAGAAAGGGTGAGAAAAGAAAAGGGATCCCTTTCTCACCCAATATCACCATTTTTTTTTAATGAGATTTGGTGAGAGAGGGTAAGAGAATCAAAAAATCCAATTTCTGTACTTTTTTCTCCATTTTTCATCAAAATACTCAATCCAAATGAATGATTTGGAACCATGATCTGTTCTTTTCTTTTCTCATGAAATCCCTCCATCCAAAGGGGCCAAGAATAAAAACCTCAGAATCCACAACATATCAACCGTAATCGCCTAGCTTGTTTTTCACTGACAAAAAGCAACAAACAAGACCCGAGTTCAATCGATACGCAGCATCGCTACAAAATCTAAGTTACAGGAATAAAACGCAAACAAGTACGCTGCTGTAAGCACACCAAATCGATCGAAATGATACCACAAACTACTAACTCGTTCTAAAATGAGAACCGATAAATCAAATCGAAGAACCCTAACAAGAACTCGATGGTCACTTAAAATCTACCTTTCTATACCCAGGAATACTGGTTACTGTTTATCCTTACATGATTAGATCGAAATTGGAAGCAAATAGCAATAAATCAGCTAACAACGAGAAAAAATCAACTAAGACGTAATGGTATCAAGCATTAGATCGATAATTCGAGGTCAGAGAGAGAGAGAGAGAGAGAGAGAGAGAGAGTACCATTTTCTATTCAGTTGACACGTTCCAAACCCTAAGGCTGAGGCTCTGAGGGAAGGAAAGAGAGGCGGGACTATAAGATGATCATAAAACCCTAGAGTTTGATTTCTTAATTGCTTATTCGGCCCCTGTAAAATGTTTTATTTACCGGGAAGGCCCACGCAAGTAGATGGGCCGGGCCAATCTGAGAGTCCGAATGGGTGGTTTTGAGGGCAGTGCGGGCTGGGTGACTGCAACCCATTTCCTAGAAATGCTTGAGACTTTAGAGAGCCATATGTTCGGACATAGATCCGGATATTTAATGCACCGTCGGTTGTGGATACATTTGTGTCTGAATCTATGTCGAACATCTCAAATCATTTTCGTTCCATTCTATTCTAGTATTTAGGTTTGGTGACGTAGAAACCATATTTTTCAGATAGGTTATTTTTCCTAACTAATAGCATTGTACACAACATCAATTAATATAATATCTTTCTTCCGAAAAAAAATTACTTACATAATATCCCCGTTTTATCATTGCAAAAGTCTAACAGGAAAAAGAAGCAGCATAACGGTTTCATTGTACGCACCTAACTTCAACCGTAAAAAAACGAGTCAATCACGTACATCTCCACGTACCAACTTGAATACCAGCATTTAAAACCTATCAATACTTGAAGTAAATGAAGCACCAAGCATATCTGTTGTCAAATTGACTTGTATATGAAGGAATTTTGTCACAGGTGTAAGTAAGGTATTAACTCAAACACAAGGGGAATGATCATAAATTGTGGGGAAGACATTTACAATAGAGGTTGGAAGTGAGGGTAGCAGGTTGATTTTCAATGAAATTTCACACTGGTGACTTCTCTATTGTATAGCCCCCTACTTTTTCATTTTTTATCTGCAAAATAAAGGAATTTATTAATCATCGAAACACAAGTTTACAATTAAAAAAAGGATTCAAAAAAAACTGACATCCCAACTATGTTGACATCTCATTGTATTGCCTTTAAGTTGGTATTATTGGCATATAAATTGAAATTAGGTACTGTTGGTCTTGAATAATTAAGGTCGTGCTAATTAGAGTTTTTACATTTGGAAATTTTAGTTAGTTATCCCGAAAAAAAAAAAAAACCTTATTAATAACCATTTAAGTCTCCATTAAATATCACAAAGTGATTGAATTTTAGTACTCCTATATTAATGCTGAATACATTTCCTTTTATCCATGGATATGCATGATAAATTCTTTTTATCTTGTTCCATCATTTTCCCTTCTTGAAAGTAAAACTAAACAATGATTGACATCATTGTTGTATCTTTTGTTCTCTCTTGCTTTGATAAAAACATTAATAAAGAAATTGACATCGGTTGCTAATACTAACACATATGATCCTTTTCTTGTTCCCCTATTAATTAATTATCCAAATCCATGCTAATCAATTTTCATTAAGAAGTAGAAGGGAATTTCAACCTGTAAATAGTACTGTAATTGAGAAAATTGAATCCCGGCCGCTTTTTTTTTTTTTTTAAATTTTCCGGTGCAGCTTTTTTTGTTTTTTTATCAACAAATTTTTTATTAATCTCCGAATTTGAATTTCCTGTGTAGCTTATTCATCGATCGATCTATTGTAACTGCAAAGTTACATTGATACCTCAGCAACTAGTACTAGCTTTTACTTTGTCATCTCTTAGTTAGGGAGAATAATCCGCAATTATCGCATCATATCTATTTCATTCCACGTTAACATTCCATTAATATCAAGATCCAACGACTCTTTTCATTTTTTACGATGTCTCTCACTTTATAAGAAAAGTAACGAACTTCCTAATTCTCCGGTCGAAATTAACGTGGTGGTCCCAAACTAATACGTAGTAAATAGGTTTCCATTAATATGGGTATCACAATCCAGCTCAGGTGAGTAGGATAATAAAATTGCCCCGCTGGTGTTAGAAATTTTGAATTAAAAAAGATTGCTAAGGAAGCCTCTATTTCCCTCTCAAAAAGGTTTACAAAAACCCTGTTGTGTCATTTCTGCTTATTTATATGTCAGTTGAGTTGCCTCATAAAACAGAAAGATAGGAAGCCAAAATCATGAAACAAAGGTTGGTTTGGTTCACCTTCGGATTCACATCGGCTTTGGCAGCTCTGTTCGTCTTCAAAGATCTTTGGTTAGATCGTGATTTGGTTCGTCTTCAATACCATCTTTTGTATCTCATCTTCGAGCCTCCTCTGCGTACATAGATGTGTTGATAGAGTCATATCTATGTATTTATAGGTTTCTTGCTTTTGTTGTTTTGTAGTTGAAGGAGAAGGTCGACATCATGCACATCAAAATCTCCAATCTCGAACCAGCAGTCCTCCGTCCAAATAGTAATTGTACTAGTACAACTTTGATTTCTCTGAATGTTTCAGTTGGGAACCCGACCGGTATCAATCATAACGCTGGCTGAGGTAAGTGTTTAGTACTTTGTTTTCTAGATCCTTCATTCTCCAGTTTGGTACGCTACATACCCGAATTTGGTACCTGCATTTGACCATTTCTATGGTTTTGTTTCCTCATGATATGGTTTTTGCCGTACCCAACTGTCTTGCCATTTTTCAAGTGTATTCAAGGATACTGAGAATGAATTGGCACTACAGTTGAAAAAATTGTAAGAGAAATATGAGTCATGTTCTAAAGTTAAGACTATAGAAATATACTAAAAATATAAGATCTATACTATATTAAAGTACTTAATAAACATAGGAATCCCTCTAATCACACAATAGAAATCACAAATTGGATACATTATTTTTCAGAAGGTGGTTTGCCGCCACTGAAATGCAAACTCAGATGGATGCTATCTAGCATGCCGCCAATGGAGTATTTCTTTCTATTCGGTTCCCACCAAATTGCTCGTGAATCATAGACGTCGTTAAAACTCAACATCTACTAACTACTTACAAATGAATGAAAAAGATTGCGAAAAGCCCAACACTAGAAATGATTTCACAAATTTAAATGTGGTTTTACGTTTTCCAGAGTTTCGTCGTCCTTCGTAAGCCTTTCATGCTTCTTTTCTTTGAATTCTCTTAAAACGATTGATTTCATTACCTGTTTTTATTGTTTGTTTTGTTTTTCGTTATCGACACCTTTGCGATTCTATTCTTGCAACGTCGTCATGATTTTCATGCAGGATGAAGGAGAATTCGAATTGAAGCCCCGGTTTTTCGATTCACATCTCTACATATAAAGTAGAAACTATTTCAAAGCGGAATAGTTTTTTTTTTTTTTAAATCTTTCCTTGGAATCGTATGCTTAAGGTTTCATGAAAGGCTTGCGATGTTTTTCTTTACAAACTTTTATTGTTTGGTACACTCCTACCCAGTTATAGATACTCTTTTGAGGTCTTGCTCCAACGGCTAAAGAATTGTTGTCCCCTTTGAGGAATGTCTATTTGGATTTTTATTTTTATTTTTCTTTTTCCAACTTCGAAATGGGTAAGAGGGGCAAGCAATGTGCGCGGTGCAATGTGAGTGTCGCTAGCATTATGGACAAGATACCGGTGACTGCATATGAGACTCTCACTCGTATCCTTTTGTGTATCGTACCTCACCAAAATTCTAGTGACACCATGTTTCAACACAAACATTGGCATACAATCATGAGTATACACAAATACATTGGATGATGCACAGTGTGTGGAGCGCTCTCTACCGGTTTAGCTGCGCATAAAGTGTTTGTGCAAAGTGCGTGTTAGACAATTCAAAACATATATAGTTAGTTAATGAGAGAGTTGTTTTCAGAAGATCAAAATGAAAATAGATCAGAAAAGAATTGGCCAAACAAGACTGCATAACAATTTAATCCTGCATCTGTCCCAATTCGTTTGCTCATCGCAAGAAATCCCCTGATTTAATGAGTCAAAATCAAAGCCTTTGAATTGAAAGTGTACAAATCTCCAACCTTACCTTTCAAAAGTAAAAGGGAGTACTTATTCAATTCAAAAGTGAAAAAGAGCGGAAAGGGTACAATTGTCAAGTCTTTGTGGCTAATTTTAGAAAGTGAGCAAACATTTTGGTACGGTCCAAAAAGGAATACTGAGCAAACAAATTGGGCAGAGGGAGTGTATGTTCCTCAAAAACTTAAAAACGAAACGGAAAATACAACTACCAAAGATTGCCAACCTATGTCATGTTTCGGCATTTCGTCGCATTTTCCAATCTTTGTATTTTTCAATCTTAATGGCAAAGTTCTTGGTTTATTATTGAAGATTCATCCAGTTATTTGCTCGTGAAGGCCTAGGGTTGTGAATCGGATGCACTACAGGGGCTGTAGCCTGCATGGCACATTTAAGCCGTCCAACAGTGTTTTCAATGATCCGGATTTTTAACTCTTCCCTAAAAGAGTTTATTTTAAATTCGGACCGATGAAAACACGTTTGGACAGCTTTGATGTGCACTACAAGATGTCCCGCAAAATCCCTGGATCCCCATGCTCTCTGTTCTCCGAAGGTAATGATCGAACTTGATGCAGAGGTTATAATCAAGAATTGCTGATGTTTCGGTTATGGTACAAGACCGCTCTATTCCCAAGGATTGGTTCGTTTCTTGTACATTTAGTTTTGTTAGACGTAAGGGTAATTAGGTTGCATGTAATTGCGCTAAGAAGGCCCTTTCTTACAGATTATCCGGTTTGTGGACTTCCGTGTTGCCCTCATGAGTCCCTCTTTGTTTGATATTTAGGCGTATTAGCCTCACAGATTAATAAAACTCTCTTTCTTGTTGGCAAAAAAAAAAATACTCCATCCGTCCGGTTTTTTCGATCCACATCCACTATTTCACACACCTTAAGAAATTGTACATATCTTTCAATATAAATTTCTAAAAATATACAATATGAATCTTATTTAATAGATCTTTATTAGTTCTATTATACGAAATGTTCGAAATCATGAAACCCATTATAAGTTGAACGATATAGACAATTTAAAACATGGCACGAATGCCAAAAATGGACCAACAAACACGGACGGATCTTAGGCCTAGCAGAAGTTTTTTGTATCCCATCGAACAGAAGTTAACTGTTTACTGTAGTGAAAAACTTTCTACCACTTTAACAGCTATCTTCTCTATCATGTTAAGAGTAAGACTGGGGGGGCTACAGCAGGCCATATGAGCTCTATGCCTCCATCCCGGGCTTAAAAAATAAATTCAAATCGTTCATTTGTTAGACTTGTCAAGATGGTGAAGTTTGCACAATGCCACATTAATTGGACATCGAATCATCGATACCTAATGTATCAAATGAGTGAAACACTTTTGTCTTGACACTTTTGTCCTGACAACAGAAAAGAAGGTGCAACGGAGAAGTTCAGGGTTGAAGGATGAAGTGAATGCTTTGGGTCCAAGGAATGCTAATCTATCCCTCCTCAAAATCATTCCTGAGAACCAAACACAACCTTAATTTTCTATGCAGAAGGACGACCCATATAAGTGCTTTTTGCTAGTCAGAAGCAGGCATTCAAATAGGAAAAACTGCGTCAGTTGAAAGACGAAAATCATCTGTAATAAAGTTCATGGAAATTCAACTCCCTAATTGGATCTGAGTTATCGACTTATTGTTAAGTTCTTGCACAAAGAAAAAAAAAGGTAAATAATTTTTCATTGACTTTTGACAGTTTGAATGTTTCTGAGAAAACACTTATACAAAACCAATTGAATTGGTGATACATGGCTTTCCAATTGTATCGATATAACAACGATGAAATCACATAAAACCCACCTGCAAAATAACTACAAACGATCCTGCCCAAGAGACATCGCGCAAGCTCTATCCATTCTCCAGCCCTATCACTGGCATCAGGTGACAGAAGTGTTATTGACAATGTTCATTCACAGTGGTCTTGAGAAAGCTCCCAAATATCTATCTAAAGACAATAAAATAACTATTTAACAAACCCTGTATCACAAACAATCGAAGAAAGAAGAGTCCACAAAAGCCGAAAGTGTAGACAGCTTAAAACATAAAATCCTTTGCAACTGCCAAAACAATTCTTAGCATCAGGTTAGCAGTCTTATTGTGGCGGCAATTTTAGCAAAGAAAAATGAAGTGAAAGTTCGGAAGCTTTCAAAAATAGAGATATAGATATTCCCGGGGGTTAGACCTCTCTTCTCTCATTAAATGCTCCAAGGACCCAAGCTTTCCCCCAGTCATGCTCCATCCAATCCTTTTTGTTTTGACAAGTAGATATCTGGTCTATTGGACTAACTAATCCGGAGGGATCAATACCACTGTCCACTCGCAGGAGCTTTTCACCGTATCTCTTCAAACAAAATATAGTAGATATCTAAGGTATGTCAGAAGATTATCAATTCCGGGATGGCTAAACAGGTGGCTGAGAACCTGCCCCTTAAGGTTCTCACTTGTCTAGCCCATCACAAAGCCTCATCCGCATACAACAGTTTAAACAACATAATGGAAATTTAGAGATTCAAGTAAAGCACAGACAGAGTAATTACCTCGCGTTGCAGGTAGAAAGGTTTTGTAGGCACAAATAATTGGATGAATCATCAAACAGCATACGCCCTTTGCCAAATCTCTTCGACCATAAAATAGTTTAAATAACAAAATCTTATCACGCCACTCCAACTTCGAACTTGAATTATTGCTACCCACAAAGAAAACCGAGCTACACTAGTCATTGTGCCGAGCTGTAGGGCTGCTTCTCTTGATCAGCTGGTTCAAACAGGATTAAAGTTTAACAAGTAATCCAGCAGAAGAGAACAAATCCAACAATGGCATCATTGGCATGTTATGCAGGTGACCCAAGATGAAAGATTAGTAATGTGTGCATTGCTAAAGCATAATTGTATCCAGTGGTGAAAAGGAGCTGATGAGAACGAGAAGATAGGCTCAATTAAGACCTGATAATTACTTTAGGCAAAAAATTACAAGACTGTAAAGTAACTAATCCGAGCACTGGATGATTCCCATCCACAAAGAGAAAAACTAAAAGATCACAAGAGTTCCCTAAAAAGTGCCCATAAAGCGATGACTATGCAATGAAAGAGAGATAGAGGCGACAAAATTCTCCAAACCTTGAAGAAATACTTTTTCCGGAGTTTGATGGCTGTACGCACACATCTCTTTACCCTAATCTTGAGCATCCTATCGTTGAATATCTGCAAGAGGCACCATGTAACAAACCATCTGAACCACAAGCAACTATTATCATAAGAGTGTGTGTGTGTGTGTGTGAGAGAGAGAGAGAGAGAGAGAGAGAGAGAGAGAGAGAGTAAAATCCTAATGCATATGGAGATGTTAGAATCCTGTCATGGGATCCATAACGAGACAAACAAAATCCATGATTCCATATAACAGAACTCTTAGGGCTATTCCTAAGTGAACTCAAAAAAAAAAAAAACACCAGGACCAAATGGCTAAGCCAGGTCAATTGGCTGCGGATCTAAGACCAGGTGATCGATGGGTGTCAGGTGCAGGTAGGAGTGAAGGTTCCATACATGAGCTTATTAATGACCAGAATAGCCTCCCATGTCTCCCTATCACTCACACATACAGTGAAATAGAAACTCAAGGTAAGCAGATTTGTCAAAAAAAAAAAAAAACAAGATGACATAACTTCACCTAAATTCTTGCAGATTTGAAAACTTTAGTTCTCTCAATTTTGATTTACTAATGCAAAACTTAATTGTACCCATTCACTATGTGAGTTCATTTTGAATTTTTGCTGTCCAGAAGTGAAAATGACCCCTATTGAAACCAACTTGCCAAACCGAATGAATTGATCGGTTGGCTTCAACAGTTGTTTGGCCGAAACTAGTTGTGCATGCTAATAAACAGATGCAGTTTGGTGGTTGGCAATGTGATTTCAAAACCCCTCAAGCAAGAAACCACAAGCATTCAACAATTGAAAACACGTGAAATGGGTGGTCAATCTAAATGCCTAGAGCTGAAACCTCAGTGCAGCGCACCTACCTTTATCAGGTCATCAATTGAATTGGTTTCTCTGATGATTTTCTGGCGGTTCAGGATCAGAATTGCCGCCACACAAAAGACAGGCAATTCATCATCACCATTCCTAGTTGATGAGACTATGGTACACATATGCAAATGATCATTTTTTGACCAGAAAGTTCTTGTCAATCCACAGAAGGGATGCATTGATGCTGGTTTGACTCCACTGTTGACAGAGATGCAGCGCTCTCCTGTTTCATGACTTGATTTTGAACCACCTTTTCTACTACGTTTTCCATCTCCATTTCCAGGGGTTTCTTCTCCCAATTCTGTACTTGATACCCTTGGAATCTGTATTACCAACGGCTCCAGGCAGTTCTCCTCTAAGTTGCAAGCAACGGATTCATCAAAATCAGCAGCCCACATCATCTGCAGCAGGAACAAACGTATTAAAACAAAAAGTGGCATACTTAGGAATGAGACATGGACACCAATCAAGGTTAACCAAAATTTGAATTTTAGAAGGTAATATCCAAATCAGATTAGGAACACGTGTTGCAGAAGCTCCTCAGATTATTTTCACCAAACGCTGGTCCTTTCCACGAAAAAATAAAAAATAAAATTAAGAACACATTTTCCAAGGAAGAAAAACAACTCAACCTGAAATAGATGAAAAGAGTTTATATCTGATCTACACAACCAGAGAAAAGATGAAAAGGAGTTAGATCTGATCCCACAATGAGAAAAGAGATGAAGGCAAGTAGATTTGATAGAGTTCTTGAGACTGAATGCCAAGACAATGCAAGCCTCCCAATCACTCACTCCACATCTCTTTCAATATTCACTCACAACATATGTGAGTCCCAGAAGTAAACTTGTAATTTGAATAGAAAGAACAACTTAACCAAGAATAGGACATCGTGCACATATCAGTTCCTGTTTGTCAGGTGCAAGAAGTGAATTGTTGGTTTTGTCGGGGTACAAAACACCAAAAGTTTCCAGAACCTGGACAATCACGCCCAAGAAAACTAATCTCGACCTGAAGTAGAAGAGGTACACACATACACACACAAGCAACACACAAGAATTGTACTTTGTATGGCAAGAACTGCATTATTGGTCAGATCTATTATGCCCTCACTATGTTAACATTACCACAGCCACATTAATAACTGAGAAAGACAAAATACAAGCACAAACCTCCCACATACAAAGAGCCTCGTTGAAAGATAACTCTCGGCGGAAGAGTACCAACAGCATCCTGAAGGCAAAATGAAGGCTTTCAGCACCTACATGTGAAAGGTGAGCAAACATTTCTTTGTCTGTAAGCTCCAAAATACGCCAGAGTGACTGCAACTGCTTCATCACACCAGTTGGTCCTTCCATCTGAAAGTTTTCCCGCTGGGGAGGCGTGAAAATATACATAAGCAAAAGAGTATCATATTGTTTGAACCGATTTGCAAAAGGATCCGCACTGGTTAAGATATATCTTAAGCAACAGAAGTCTCCCAAATTAAGATATACCATTCTTCTTAAAAGTGTCTCAAAGCACCAAAAAGCATCAGCATTGTCCTCAAAAAGAATGATGAAGGGCGAGAGCAAATCACTCATTCCTGAAATCAAATTTCTTAGTTATAACAAGCAAAAATCCTTTCTTTTTTTTTTTCCCAAAATGAACCAACTTAGAGCTTTGCGTGGACAAGGTAGTAAGAAAACAGTTCAGTCAAAGGACAAGCCAACTACCTTGGCAATACCCTGTGGAAGGATCAACCCAGGCATAAACAGCAAGTATATCTGACATTCGAGCTAAATTTTTTGTATCCTCATAGAACTCGAGATGACCATCAGTTCTAACCACATCAACAACTGAGAAAGAGCGAGCTCGTTAGACTAGAACATAGCAAATCTACTGCATAAATTGCAGATTGCTACTTTCTGTCAAGAAATAGAATATTGCATGACTCATTTACCAATTCGGTGCAGTGTCCAAAGCCATTCTGATACCCTGTCTTCACTAACAGGCTCCCCTGCATCCATAAACGGTGTTTCTTGCACGTCCGATATTCTTAATCTGTTTACTATCTCTGTTTTGTACTCCAGATTATTGGACTGAGATAGAGGTTCTTGGACATCAGGGCGGTCCATCTCAACTTCACAGTTAAAAGGAAATGAGACAGTGTTAGAAGGCGAACCATTGGGTTCCACAACTAGATCTACATTGCCCTCTATCTGAAAACTATGCATATGATCATCTTCGTATCGCAATTTCCGCCGTGTAGAAAGTCTATTATCATGCAACTCATGTCCTTTCCTATCATTGCCATTGCCACTATTCTCGAACAAATTTGTAACAGGTAATGGAGGAAAATCAAAATAACTCTCTGTATATTGTGATCCATTTGCTTCACTCCCGAGCTCTGGGGAATGACAGTTGTATGGACTAGAAGTAGGTATAAAACCGCATGAGCCATACGCTGCACTATCTGTGCTTCCTCGAACACTGATGAGGTCACCCGAATCACTAGAGCTTTCCCTTTCACACGCATATGGTGTATCTGTGCAATTATTATCCCAATCACAGTAATTCTCTAGAAGGTTCACATTATCTGAAGTGTTTCTACTTTTGTCCTCAGCTTCACTTCTTCCACCATCTTTGGACACCGTCCTCATATCCATGACTTTGGACCCCACGGCATAGGCAAGGGTACCTGTACCTATGCTTGAATGCATCATCTGACATTGCTTGATAAGATCATTGTAACGCTCCCTGCATGCAAAATTTTGATAAAGCTGTTCAATATAATTCAATAGGTAATACCAAGGGATTAGCAGCTTTCCAAACCCTAAAAGCTTGTATTGTTGTAAGTCCCTAACGGAGTTAATGAATACTGATGTGGGAATTGGTTGTGGAAGTTGGCACGCATCTAGGGGTCGGACCTCCAAAAACCCTTGGCCGTATGGTATCAACATGAATTCTAAATTTATTACATGTATAGGGACACATTGTAAACTTGTATTGATGTAATATATTATCTAGTATTCTGAAAAGACATTCCAAGTGAAGGAGATCGGAATTTCCATCCCTGATACATGCAAACGGCTGGAATTGTTTTTGATATCGATTATCTTCTCCTTAAAAGTTAGATGAAAAGTGTACTAACTCGGATATGAGTGTTGGGCACAAATCCAATACCTTTAGCCCTATTACCCTTGTCATATCATTGGCCCTTCAAGCCTACATTACATGGACTCTTCTATATGCTTAAATTTCTCGTGTCCCAAACTCACAACTTGGGAAGCGTATGGAATAAATGTAACGACTCATGACCGGTTATGCATCCACCCACCGAGAATATTTCCCATAAGCTAGTTACCAGAGCTAGGCTTTAGGAGACTTTCTTGATTTATGGCCCTCACCTCGTTTCATTGTGATCCCCATGATATGGATCCTTTGTTTACCTATTCACATGCAGGTCAGGAGTCGCATGGTCGGGGGAGTGTAAGACCTTGTCCCACATTAGTTAATTACAACCTCCAAAACTAGTATATGAGCCTGGGTAGCCTCTCCACTCATTGCTAATTAGTTTTGAGTTAGATGCTTTAAATGACCAAATTATGATCACAGAGAGCATGAACATCATATAAGGGCGTGTTTGATTGCAGGTTTCATTTTGAGGGGATTGGTAATGAGATGGGATTAAGGATGGGTAAGGAGAAGGGATTAGTAATGAGGTGGAATTAGTTATTTGCATGTTTGTTTAGCACCGGATTGAACGATAGGATTGTTATTTAACGTGTTTGTTTTACATGGGATAGGATTGAATTGAAAATGCTATTTCCATTTTTACCCTTTGTGCAAAATAAATATAAAAATGGTTAATGAAATGATGCAAGCCAGCTGTCCATTTCCTCCGTTAAAAAAAGAAAAAAAAAAAACCTGCCCATTACCAAACCCACAATTTCCACCGTCCCTTCTCTCTCTCTGCTATACTCCGTCCAACCACTACCAATCCCACATCTTCCCTCCCCATTTCAGCCACCTCCGAATCAGAAGCAAATCGACATCTCCCCTCCCCATCTCACCCTCCTCCAAATCAGAAGCATGGAAGAAGATGGCGACAAATTTGAGACTGAGAGGTGGTTTCTGAAGCTGTGATGGAACAAGACAGCAGCATATCAAAAATCAGAGGCGGTGGCGGCATGTATGACCATGGTCGTCGCGATTCTCTACTCTCCAACGAGATTCTGTACTCCCCGTTCTCTCCGTCGTCCTCTCCGCTCTTATCCTTCCCGTGAGTCCACCCCTTCCCTATTACGGAGTACTTGGGTTTGTTTAGGATTCGAAATAATCCGTTTGTAATTTTTGATCGGAACTGAAAAATATTCCCTTTGGTAAATTGGTAGTGCATGATTTGTGAGATATTCCGGTTGATAAAATTAGTGAACTGAAGTTTTTTTTATTGTCTCAACGATGTGCGCACGCCTGAGATTGTCATCATTCTCTACTTCTCGATCATTATCGTCGTTCTGTGCTTGCTAACAGATCTCTGGAGGAGCAGATGAGGGTAATATTGTCAATATATGTAAAAAGGGAGGGTATATCAGTCTGTCCATCACCAATCCCATGGGATAGGATTAGAAATAACACCCCCACCTTCGGTTGGGTAATCCGGTCCATTTGTGGGATTGAGAATCCCATGGGACTCCTAATCCATCCTGTAAAAATCAAACCAAACATGTTTCTTCAACTCCAAACCACCTTATTAATCCTATCCCAAGCCCCAATCTGGCTGTCAAACACGCCCTAAATGTAATGACTTGATGGCGTTTCTCAAATCCTTCATCTCATGTAAAAATGATTCCCACAAATTCAGGGTTGAGACTAGTATCTGTGCAGTTGGCATAGACAGTTCAACAAATACATGGCAGTGACAAAGATGTGAAAAGAGGAAAACGAGGACATTCTTCACTCCAAACAACCAGACATCAAAGAAACAAAGCTGCTAAGGGCATCTCCAATGCACCCTTCATTTCTCCATTTGACAAGACCATTTTTGGAGGAAATACAATTCCAACCCATCCTCCATTTGAGGCTTGGTACTCCGAATTTGGAGGATGGAGAAAAAATTGGTACCATTTTGTTGATCAAATTAGTGTTGATACATTTAAGTTTTATAAAATTGGTACCAATCAAAAGATATTTACAATATCTTCAAAATAAGACCAATATTGAGTATTTTTTTTATAAAATTAGAAAAATGAGAATTTGAATGTTGGAGGGAAAGTGGTGAAGTTTGAGATTTGGAGTGAGTTTTTAAAAAAATAGAGGTAGAAATAGAGTTTTGGGTTGGAGTTAGATTTCCCCCAAAATTACTTTTGTAATAAAATACATTATTTTGATACTCTCAAAAGGAGGAATGGAGGCATAAATGGAGTAATGGATTGGAGATGCTCTAAGATTGACTAAAAAAACATCAAAGCAATCTTCCTCAAAAGCTCACGGAACGCCAAAAAAACATTTATGTTTACCTTTCCTAAGTTCATTTTCCAAATGGGCTGTTCTGTGTCAACATTAAATTGCTAGTAGAAAATTTATCTGCACTTCAATGCAGTAGAAAATTGAAGGGGCTATACCTCCGGGCACTTCTCAATTGCCTTCTATACTCAGCAGTGCTGCTTAAAGTGTAACATCCCAGAAGGAATTCCCAAACTTCTGGCCTTATAGATGGATCCACACCCTACAAAATGAGAGAAAGTAAATTTAATGACTAGCAAGTTACTCGCAAAAACTTCCCTGGAGAAGAAAACTCATAATTTCTCATGATGTAACAGTCCAATTGAATAATACAAAGTGCGATAGAATTGTAAAGCAACACAACTCAAGCCAAACCAATGATAAGTGAAATCAAATCAATCAAAAAGACCAGTCAAACAAAGGATATAAACTTTTTTTTTGGGGGGGGGGGGGGGGGGGGAGACAGAAACCAAAAGTTTTATCAGATAAAAAAAGACACAGAGCAAGAGGAGTCATTCATAAAAGTACATTAACTCGGGAAGGGAAACAGAAACAAGACAAAGGAAAAAAAAATGAAGGTGGATAATAGTCCGTCTCTAAAGAAAAACCTTTACGTTTTCTTACTGTCAACCTCTAAAGAAACCTGAGTGAAAGACCTCTTTTACTAGTGTCTAGGCTTGCTCATCAGTCACCACCATCATTTGGCAGTTGGCATCCAAATGAAATCCACATCCAAAGAATTCACACGCCATAAAAGACAATACCAACTTACCTGGAAAAACTTGAGAATGTACTGCCACCAGGTGTTTTGCAAAGCATGTTTTAGTTCAACCAGATTCAGCAGCTATATGTTTTGTGAGCATTAAATTTAAGTTCATTTTCTCTGCAAAAACAACCTGAAAGAATTTCCTCATGAATTCTCTTTACGCCATTTTTGATCTATCAAGGGGCTGTATGTTTAGTAAAATTCCCCAATAAATTCGTGTCCTTTTCTAACACCATATTCAGGTTCTAAATCACAACACGGACTACGTATTGGTGATGCCACCTTGTAGCAACCCACATCGCACAACATCGACGGATCTACAAGCAAATATCGGCATCGGAAATCCGAAAAAACCTATTAGTACGGATTGATGTGAATCATCTGATGTGATGACCAATACCCAGAACCATGACCGTATCCCATGAACCATGACCGTATCCCATGCCAATTTTTCTTTCATTTCCCAATCAACCCTATGATACAAAAAATAAAAATGAACAATGAAAAAAGATTCTATGATGAAAAGTACCATGTCGGCCCTCAGATATGGCATCAAGGCTTAGGAGAGCACCAATCTCTAGATGCATTACGTAATGCATTGTCGAGAAGTAAATGACAGCGTCATCGACGAGAGCACCTGATACCTTACTTTTACATTATATTGAAAAGTTCAAAAATGGATAACCCATTCTGAATGTGGCCAAACCTTCAATATAGATGTCACCATCTTCCTCAAATAAGCAACAAAACAAAATGAACACTATGCTTTCTCATCCTTGATTAATGTAACTCAGCTCTAGAGACGAATACAAACTCTTATAGGTTGGAGTGCCACTAGAACAAGTTACCCGCCCGATGAAAGTCCCCACTACATTTTTGGAAGTGCGCCAGCACTAGTTTCCAGTACAAGTAGCAAGCATCCATATTATGTCACGTAGATGCCTATTGTGTAGTAGACTTGCTCCTACCTTTTGGTCTTTACTTTGTCCATGTCCTCTACACAAACCTAAACACGTTTGCCATTCACTTTGGAACCATTCTTAGCTCTGGCTCCTTGCTGACAACCACAAAAGCAACCTCATCAAAACTTTTCTTTTGCTCTTTTTACTTCTTTCACCATTGTTGCCCTGCCCTGCTCCTCTCCTACCGCAACTCTGAATATAGTTGATCTCATCATTCCGTAAATCACACTCGAACTCTTTGTCGGAAGATGAAGCATGACAACTATTGAGAAGTAAATAGGTGATTCGGCTGCTATTCCAGATTTGCAACCCACAATAAAAAAAAATATTGTTAACCAATGGAAAAAGTTGCCGCTTGCAGGGGTAACTATCCCTGGCACTATCAAAACATAATTGGGGAAATTTCATCAAGCATTTATTGGAAGCCATGATTGATCGTCTAACTTGTTCAAGCAACACTCTTCCTGTGCATAAGCATGTTTTCGTATCTAGAGCTGTGATAAACTTACGGTCAAGATGTGTTTGTTTTTGCTTTGTTGCTTATTTGAGGAAGATGTGACATCTTTGTTGAACAGTTGGCCAGATAAGGAAGGGGATAACAGTTTTCTAAGAACTCAACTAAATGGGAAAAGTAAGGCACGGAGTATTTAATCAAGAGCTGGTTTTACTGTCTCCCATGTTCAAAAATGATAAAGGTCCCCTGAGGGATACCTAGCACTCTAGCAGCTTAAGGGAAAAAAACTCTCCATCAATAAAAAGACACAAGTTTGAGTCTTCTTAACTAAGATACCATAGGGAAAGAAACCTTCAGCTTAGAGCAACAATGATGGGAGAACATCTCAAGTGAAATATATCCTCAACTAGACAATTATCACCACTAACTGGACATAGGT